>CAMZMU010000085.1:50378990-50667649 GCA_947311845.1 Poa pratensis | reverse complement strand
GCCATATATAAATCAGCAAGTTGACTTGCCCGTATATCATCACGGACTGGTAGGAAGTGAGCAACCTTGGAAAGACGATCAATGATTACCCAGATTGCATTGTTGCCCTTTTGAGATCGGGGAAACCGGTGATGAAGTCCATACCATTTCATCCCATTTCCATCGGGGACTGCAATAGGGCGAGAGTGCCGGCAGGCCTTTGATGTTCAGCCTTTACCCCGTCGACATGTCGCATTCAGCAACATACTTGGCAATTTCTCGTTTCATCCGAGTCCACCAGAATTGTGGTCGAAGGTCTTGGTACATTTTGGTACTACCGGGATGAATAGAGAGGTGATTCATGAGCTTCTTGTAGGATGAGCTCCCTCAAATTCCGGTTCTTGGCACTACCAGACGGTCACCAAAATAAACAACTCCGGATTCATCTTCGAGAAACATTTGGCCTTCCCGCTAGCAATGTTTTCTTGATTCAGGATACCCTCATCCAGCTTCTGAGCATCCTTAATCTGGTCTACAAGAGTAGATTTGATCTCCAGATTTGCAAGGTAGCCGGAGGGAACAATTTCCAGTTCAAACGGGAACTCTTCATGAAGAGCAGGTTGAGCCTTTTCAATCATCAGATTGTTGCAATAAGACTTCCGACTTAGCGCGTCAGCCACGACGTTTGCTTTGCCGGGTTGATAGTTCAGACTCACATCATAGTCCTTGATTAACTCCAACCAACGCCTTTGCCTGAGATTTAAATCCGGCTGGGTGAAGAGGTACTTCAGACTCTTGTGATCCGAGAAGATCTCGCAACGGTTACCAAACAGTATGGTCTCCATTGCTTCAAAGCATAGACCACAGCGGCAAGTTCTAGATCATGAGTTGGGTAGTTGTGCTCATGCGGCTTAAGTTGGCGAGAAGCATATGCCACCACATGGCCATCTTGCATTAGCACACAGCCCAAGCCTTGCAGAGAGGCGTCACAGAAGACGACGAAATCCTTGCTTGTGTCCGGCAGGACAAGCACAGGAGCGGACGTGAGTTTGGCTTTCAGTGTTTTGAAGCTCTCTTCAGCTTCGGCCGTCCATACGAACTTTTTATCCTTCTTGAGAAGGTCAGTCAGGGCCTTGGCTATCTTGGAGAAACCTTCGATGAATCGGCGGTAGTAACCTGCCAATCCGAGAAAGCTACGATGTCCTTGACTGACATTGGAGTTTTCCAATCCAAATGGACTGAATCTTGTCGGAATGACAGCCACACCATTAGCGGATATCACATGACCAAGGAAGACAGATTATCCAACCAAAACTCACACTTGGAGAACTTGGCATAGAGGCGGTGTTCTCGAAGTCGTGTCAGAACCAACGAAGATGTTCGGCATGCTCTTCATCGGTTTTGGAATAAACGAGGATGTCATCGATGTAAATGACGACAAACTTGTCGAGATAATCCATGAAGATGGAGTTCATGAGCCTCATGAAAGTAGCTGGAGCATTGTGAGACCAAAGGACATGACGGTATACTCATATGAGCCATAACGAGTAACAAATGCCGTCTTTGGATATCCTCCTTTCTGATCTTGATCTGATGGTATCCTGACCTCAGATCCATCTTGGAGAATACCGTTGCACCAGCTAACTGATCCAACAGATCATTGATGCGAGGAATAGGATACTTGTTCTTGATTGTCACCGCATTCAACGGTCGATAGTCAGAGACTAGACGAGGCACGGTAGAATCCCTCTTCTTGACAAAGAGTACCGGACAACCCCAAGGTGAACTGCTAGGCTGATGAAATCCTTCGCTAACAGCTGATCAATTTGCTCTTTCAACAGAGCCAACTCTTCCACCGGCATACGGTAGGGCTTCTTGGAAATGGAGCGTACCGGGAAGTAGATCTATGACAAACTCCACACTTCGGTCAGGAGGCATGCCAGGCAATTCTTCCGGGAACACATCCGGGAAGTCACACACCACGTGTATGTCCTGGATTTCAGGAGGGGATTCGCCTTCCATAAAGCAAAGGAGGATCTCGGTGAGTTGGGTATGATGAAGATGGAGGTCTTGATAGTGCAGACCAATACTTACACTGTCACCGGAAGAATTGGTCACGGTGACGGTCTTGGCAGCACAGTCGAGATTAGCCCGGTATTTGGCTAGCCAGTTCATGCCCAGTATGACATCAATGCCACTTGACCTCAGAGCTACCAAAGCAAAGGAAAAGAGTAGTAACCGATAGTAATCTGGACTTCAGGAGTAACCCCATCGGTTTGCCATTTGGAGCCAGGAGTGGAGATCACCAAGGGACGTCTCATTTTCTCAACGGTATTTTGTGGTCTTTTGCAAAAGCTATGGATATGAATGAATGCGATGCTCCAGAATCAAACAAAACTGTAGCAAGATTGTTGTTGATTCGTAGCTCACCCATAAGACGCCGGGGTCCTCTTCAGCTTCTTCAGCAGAGACGTGGTTCAGGCGACCACGCACAATAGGTCCAGCCTTGCCAGCTGGAGTGGCAGGGGCTCGTGCAGGAGTTCCCGTGATAGGTGCCTTCTGGGGGCACTCCCTGGAGTAGTGGCCAGCCTGGCCACAGGTGTAGCAGTGAGTCCAGGTGGAGCAGGTAGCATAGGACGGTACCCACTCCCGCCTACCCCAAGTGTCGAAGTAGTGGGGCGCGGAGGTGGTGGCCTGTATCCCGCGGCCCTCGGCATGAATGGAGCACGCGGCACAGCGCTGTAGGGAACAAACACCCTGCGCTTCTTGCTCTCAGAACCCGAGGAACTCTGGTGGTCCCCGTGTGCGGGCCTCTTGGAAGCCTCAAGTTCCTTTCTTCCCTGCTCAAGAGTAAGAGCCTGGTTGAACAGCTCCTGGTAGGTCTGGAACCTGAAGGGCAACAACTCATAGCGGAGCTGCGGCGTAAGACCCTTGCGGAACAGCTCTTGCTTGTCAGCATCATGGTCACGTCCCTTGGGGCGTAACGGAGAGATGGTTGAATTCACACCATAAGTGCGGAGGTCCATCGTCCCTGTTGCAAATCCAGGAACTCCCTCCTCTTCAAATCCATGATCGGCTGGGAATGTACTCCGCACGGAAGGCAGTGCGGAAATCAGCCCAAGTGAAGACATGGTTGGCTGGAAACAAGCCACATGGCTTTCCCACCAACAGCCAGCTGCACCAACCAAGAGGTAGGTGGCAAAGTTGACTTGCTCAGCCACTGGGACATGCAGCGCGGAGAACTTGCGCTCCAAGCACGAAGCCAATCATCAGCTTCCAGTGGCTCCTTAGCATCAGCAAAGGTGGGTGGCTGCGAGCGCAGGAACTCAGTGAGAGTGTTGCAGCCATTCCTCTGTGCATTCTGCTGCACCAACTGCAACAGCGCTCATTGCGCCCACGGTTCTCCTCAATGGCCATCAAGACCTGAGCCATCGAGGGTGGTGGCGGCAGATCATCCTCATCATTGTTGTGGTTACCGCGACCTCCGCGGCCTCCTCGAGCCATTCTGGAGATTTGACAATGACACAGTTAGTATCTTTCTCCGAATGGTCGAACAATAGCATTAGCGTCTACTCAAGTACACAGACTAGGGACGATAATACATTGTGTAACAACTAACAAGGAATCAACAAGATAGAACTTGGGTCAAAGATCAGCATCATGTGCTACTAGCGAGATGCAATGGTTAAGAACCATATGATTCAACACACTCTAGTTGGCACAATCCGGGACCTTATGTTCAAGTCCTTGGGTTAAAACCCACAAAAGGATCATGTTCCTCGTGGTAACAGGTTCAAACATCTGAGTTGATTTATTGCAACGCAGCGGGAGCAACGGACACATAACACTAAAGGTAAACCCAACACCAGTGTATCCAATAATTTTGAAGTAACAGATGAGAAGTAAAACTTTAACTCAAATCGAGGTAAGATTGCTCCGAGATTAGAGGGTAACCAGATAAGGAGTAAAAAGAATCCTAAGATGGTTTTCACAACTCATTTTTAGGTTAAAAATATTTTCACAAACACTAGACTCAACGTCGACCAGTAGAAGGGTTTCCTACAGGCAGTACTGCTCTGATACCAACTTGTGGCGCCCCGACCCGACTGCTATACAGTGATGCTGTGTGTCACCGGTTAAGCGATACAACCGGAGGTTACGGGTTTACCAATCCCCGGCCAAAACCTTTGGCAGGCGTTGCTCGGAATGATCATCGGCAACGCAACACCCCGATTGATGCCTTAACACAGGCACAACTATCAATGCATAATAGAGAGATCAAGACTTGTGGAACAACTGGCACATCACAGACTCTACGACACAAATCATTATAGTTCAACTCTTATAATAGAGAAAGATAGCAAATTACAACCAGAGGTCACAGACCCAACATTACAACATGCGGAAGCGAATTAGTTGTTCTAAACAACAAGATCCAAATTATGGCCTAAGAGGCCTACAATAAACATCCAGCGCCAGCTGTTCCGGGATGTCCCAAGCTGCCACCTGGGAACCCCAGACTACTCGTCGACGTCCACAAAGAACCCACCTTCGAGGTCGGTGAAGTCCTCCTCTGAAACAAAACAAACGACGTTGAGTTCGACGAACTCGCAAGATTATATATAGAGCTTTAGCTCGATGAGGCTTTCAAAGTTTTATGGCTGTTTTGCATAAAGCTGATTTTATTTATGAAAACATAACTCATGGCATCGACTAATCAGAGTATTTTAAAAGAGGTAAGAAGTAACTCTTTTCTTTGATCACCTTTCTCATCATCAACCACCATCATCATGTACCTGTTCTACAAAGGCACCTCCCCGAATCACCCTCGAGGAAGTCAACCTTGCATTCTTGAGTGGTACCTTTAGTACCCAGTTTTTAATCATTCCGTTCAAGTTATTCTATGTCTTATCGTCCTTTCCCAAGTTGTCCGTAACCGTGGACACGGCTTTTCGAAAAGATTTAACCCTGCAGGGGTGCACTGTGTTTACCTTCGGTACCGCCCGGCTCATTGCCTACACTTAGCTCTCTTCCGGGGAAAGCCGGCTGAGTGGGAACGGTTACAACCTTTACCTTGTTAGACTAACCCAGGATCATCAGTGAGGACGGGACAGGTTCAGTGCCTCCAACACCCTGCCCCGTGGCCACTCATTTTCCTAACACCACCATCCTCATTCTGTCTTGGCCACCATCTCAACGCACGCGCAAATGGAAGCTCAAACTAGAGGACCCTGGCTAGCCCCCCAAGTTAGTCGGTCGACGAGGGCTCCATATACCCCACCGAAAGGAAGCGCGCTCATTCTTGGTTCAAGAGGTAAAGAACTCGCACCTAGGCGGCGAGAGTGAGACAAAACACCACCATACCAATGGCCTCTCATCCCCACCTTTAAGCATTTTATTACCTGTCACCACAATTCTCCACCATCATCCATTCATCTCATCACCTGTTTCCAACATGAACCATCCATCGACAACTAAGCATTTAACTAAGCATGGCTAAGCAGCAACATAGCATAGTTAAGTATCTCAGGCCAACAATACAAACCTATGGATAATAGGAGGGAAACAGGTATTGGCATCGGAAACTTAATGCAACTATAGGATACTCTAATCCAATAAATTGACATTTGGAACCGCATGCAATATTATAGTGGAGAAAATATTTGCGGAAAATAGGATAAGACATGCTCAGAGGGGGGATTACGCTTGCCTTGCTCAACGTGCTGGTAGTACGGATCGTCGGGGTATTGCGGTGTAACCCCGGCTGCTTGATCTATCGAACATAACAACGGAGAGCAATCAATCACCACACATGCTTCAACAATGCAATGCGCAAACACATGATGACATGCAATTTAAATCCTCGGGATGGGAGATTCAATCTATTCAAATTAAACGGAGTTCGGATGCTTAGAGGGGCGCATCTCGAATATTCCGTGAATTTAAGCAATATAGCATTTACTTTGCTGATTAGGATAGCTGAAACCCTAGGGTGAACTTGCATATTAGATGTCATGATCAGGTGATGGAATGCAGGGTTTTGGTGATTAATTTAGCATGATATTTATTCTAATGATAGTTCATATTTTTCTGGACATTTTGGTATAACACACACATTTTTCGGAGGCACCGATAACAAGTTATTCCATCTACAACTTCCTTTTAGATAGGTACTCTTAATAAGTTATTTAAAACTCAGCACAATTATTTCCCAAATTAGAAAGAAAGAATGAAATAAACAGAGGAAATTTGGTACTGCACAACTCGGATTTCCTTCGGAATTCCGAAGTACTCGGAATAATCCGACCGATTCCGAGTTCAATCCGGAATATGCAAAATCGGTACTGGATTCGAACGGAATCAACTCAGTAGATAGCCGGAATCTTCCGAACATCCGGAATTCCGATGTATTCCGACTCAATTCCGACGCGGGCGTCGGACGCGTTGCGACGGCGAGCTCAAACGAACCCGAGCTACGGATCACGCGCGGGAGGAAGGAGAGCATGGGGAGGAGCAGCAGCTCACCAGGAACACGCAGGAACAAACGGCGAGGCGCGGGGTGGTCGGAGACGGCGGCAATCGACCGGCGAAGCGGCGGCGACGCGGCGGTCGTGGTCGGAAAGAATCTGGCGGCGCCGGCGATTCAGGGATCCCCGGTTCGATTCCTTTGGTGGAGGGGACGGAGACGGCACGGCGGAGCTTCTGGCTGTCTTCGATTTGGACGGGGAGCTCACAATCGACGGCTTCGTGGCGGCGAAGCTTAGCTACGGTGCAGCCATGGTGGGAAGCAAGAGGAAGAGAGGAGGGAGAATATCGGTGAGGGAGCGGGTGAGCAGGTGGGGCTTGTTCTCCTGCAGGGAAGAGGCAGAGGGGAGGGGGCCCGGCGCGTGCTGGGCGCGGCATGGCCACGGCGACGGCATGGCTACAGCGCGGAGGAGAGAGACGACGCAGTTTTGCGGATAACCCCCTGGCCAACTGTTTTCCAACACGGATAGGTCCCTGTCCAGTTTTCTTTTAAAACCTCTAAGAACCAGCAGCACTTGGAGATTTAATTGAGGCACTTAGACTTTTTAGAAAAATATGAGATAATTTGTGTAGCCTTTTCATATCATGTGGAAGCTCCACAAAAATTGGTGCCTCAAAATAAAATAGTTTGGACCACATTTGTTCATCGGGTTTAGGGATGGCATTTTGCAAAATTAAAAATGTTGCTCATTTGGAAAATCCATAGCAATTGAGAAATATTATTCCAAACTCTTGGAACTTCCTTGACAAATATAAAATGCCAAAGTATTTTATTTTGCAGGTTTGAACTATTTCATGGATTTGAATTTCGTTAAGGCAAGTTTGGCATTTGTTCTCCAATGTTGCCAAACCAAGTTAGTGTGTAGTTAGCAATGCAATATGGAGGCCATGATGCATGCATGGAATGCAGAAGCAAAAAATTTACCCAAGTTTTTAGGTTTACAAACTTTGGCTGTTACACAAACGATGTGCCTATTCGGAAAGGCCGACGTGGGGTGGTTGTGGCATCGCCGCTTATCCCATGTCAATATGAGAACTTTGCAAAGTCTTCACAAGGGTGGCCACATCCTTGGACTAAAAGAGAATGTTTCTTTTTCTAGAGATCGTCTTTGTAGGGCTTGTGTTGAAGGAAAGATGCATGATTCTCCCCACCCACACAAGACCATCATTTCATCAACGAGGATATTGGAACTTCTTCATGTTGATCTCTTTGGTGCCGTGCCTCAACCAAGTCTTGGTGGGAAGAAGTATTGTTTGGTGATTGTCGATGACTATTCAAGATTTACATGGGTTTATTTCTTCAAGTTGAAGAGTGAGACCCAACAAGCCGTCATTGACTTCTCCAATGAAGTGCAACGTCAACACAATGTTCCTATATTGGCCATTAGAAGTGACAATGGCTCCGAGTTCAAGAACTACACCCTAAATGAGTTTCTTAGTGAAGAGGGAATTCGTCATCAATATTCCGCTGCGTATACCCCTCAACAAAATGGTGTAGCCGAGAGGAAGAACCGGACCCTTATGGATATGGCAAGATCTATGTTGGCGGAGTTCAAGACCCCACTCTTCTTGTGGGCCGAGGCCATCTCCACGGCATGTCATTCATCTAACCGCCTCTACTTCCGCACGGGCAAGAAGTTCACTCCATATGAAATGCTTACCGGCAACAAGCCCAATATTTCCTACTACCGGGTGTTCGGTTGTAAGTGTTTCTATAAGATTAAAGGTTATCGCTTAACTAAATTTGAGTCTAAAGCTTTTGAGGGTACTTTTGTTGGTTACGGTGCCGAATCCCACACTTATAGAATCTACGACAAGACCTTCGGGACTATTGTAGAATCTTGTAGTGTGGAGTTCGATGAGAATGACGGCTCCCAAGTGGCGCAATTTCATGTTCGTGATGTAGATGATGAGGAACCTCAAGATGCAATAAGGCGAATGGGCGTGGGATTCTTTCGCCCAATCGAGATTTCTCATGAGGCGCCTCAAGAAGGACCAAGCTCCACCCATGTGGAGCAATCATCATCACAAGTGGACACCGCACCATCCGATGGAGCAAATGAAGCACCAAGCCAACAACAAGTTCAAGACCCTCCTCAAGTTGATCAAGTTGCTACGCAAGAACCAAGTTCTCCAATCATTGATGCTAGCCATGATCAAGACCAAGGTCCATCTTCCCCTTCAAGTGATGAAGGTGTGCATATTGAAGACCAAGGTCATCATTCCGGTCAAGACGGGGACACAAATGATCAAGATGATCAAGATGAACAAGATGATCAAGAAATTCCTCCAAGCTCTCGTGAGGACATCAACACCCGTCGTCGTGCAAGAAATGTCAAGACCTTGTTGAGAAGACAACACTTTTTGGACAATATTATTGGTGATTTGAAGGGCAAGGTTGTGACTAGAAGGCAATGCGCAAACTTTAGTGCCCATCAAGCTCACATATCCTTGGTGGAACCAAAGAAAGTCTTTGAAGCTATTGAAGATCCGGATTGGTTGGATGCTATGCATGAAGAGCTCAATAACTTCAAGCGCAACAAGGTGTGGAAGCTAGTTGAGAAGCCAAAAGAGTGCCGCAATGTTATAGGCACTAAATGGATTTTCAAGAACAAGCAAGATGAACATGGCATGGTGGTGAGGAACAAGGCAAGATTGGTGGCTCAAGGGTTCTCTCAAGTTGAAGGCATTGATTTTGGAGAGACCTATGCTCCCGTGGCTCGCCTTGAGTCCATCCGTATCCTCCTTGCATATGCTTCTCATCATAATTTTATCTTGCAACAAATGGATGTGAAAAGTGCTTTTCTTAATGGTCCACTCAAAGAATTAGTATATGTTAAGCAACCACCGGGGTTTGAGGATCCCAAACTCCCTAACCATGTCTACAAGCTCGATAAGGCACTCTATGGCCTTAAACAAGCCCCACGTGCGTGGTATGAGCACCTTAGAGAGCTTCTAGTAGACCGTGGATTTGAGGTTGGGCAAATCGATCCCACTCTCTTTACCAAGAGAGTAAAAGGGGAGCTTTTCATATGCCAAGTCTATGTGGACGATATTATCTTTGGCTCATCTAACAAAGCTTTCAATGATGAATTTTCAAAGCTTATGACCGATAGGTTTGAGATGTCTATGATGGGAGAGTTGAAGTTCTTCCTTGGTTTTGAGATCAAGCAATTGAGGGGAGGGACTTTCATCTCTCAAGCTAAATATATCCAAGACATGCTCAAGAAATTTGATATGGTTGGTGTTAAGGAGAAGCGCACTCCAATGGACACAAAGGTTCATCTTAAACTCAACCAATGGTCTTGATGTCGACCAAAAGGTATACCGTTCCATGATTGGTTCTTTGCTCTATCTTTGTGCATCTAGACCCGATATTGTGTTGAGTGTAGGGGTGTGTGCAAGGTACCAAGCCGCTCCTAAAGAAAGCCATGAGATGGCGGTCAAAAGAATCCTCCGATATTTGGCTCATACCCCAAAGTTTGGTTTGTGGTACCCTAAGGACAAGGTTTTCTCTCTTTGTGGGTACACGGACTCGGATTGGGCCGGTGATCATGATGATAGGAAGTCCACTTCCGGGGCTTGCCAATTTCTTGGTGGTTCCTTGGTGAGTTGGTCTTCCAAGAAGCAAAATTGTATATCTCTCTCCACCGCCGAAGCCGAGTATGTGGCCGCCGCAAGTGCTTGCACCCAATTGTTATGGATGAGGCAAACTTTAAAGGAATACGGTGTCATTTGTGACAAAGTGCCTCTTTTATGTGACAATACAAGTGCTATCAATATTGCCCACAACCCGGTGCAACATTCAAGAACCAAGCATATTGAGATTCGTCATCATTTTATTCGAGATCATGTTACCCGTGGTGATATTGAGTTAAGCCATGTTTCTACACAAGACCAACTTGCCGATATTTCACGAAGCCTCTTGATGAAGCAAGATTCACTTATTTGAGGAATGAGCTAAATATCGTGGATTCAAGGAGTGTGGCTTGACTATTTTGCATACACACCTATGTCTTAACTATCTATTGTGTTTAGGTGTAGGCATGGACATAGGGGGAGTGCGGTCCTAATACATTGGACCATCCCTCCCCCCATTATGCCGATAGTAAGATTTCATTTGCTTTTCTATTTTCAATTCATGAAAATGTGAGCTTAAATGACGAGTGTTGGTTGTGAACCCAAGATACATCTTCGCGGTGTCACGCCATAATCTCATACATGGTGGCCTAGGCCACCGCCCTCCTCTTTGTGAGGAGTTGGATCTTATTTGGTTTATTTGGATTTTATTTGGACCTCTTTGTATTTTGGAGAGCACCAAGTTTGGCTTTTCTTGTTTGATTCTTGCAAACTTGGTTTGCCTCTCTTCCCCCAGTTACTTTCTCTATCCTAAGCCAATATCCTATCCCATAAACACTCTCTCTTTTGTAAAACTTTGTGACCAACCCGTCGACGTTTCGTGGCAAAAGTGCCCGGTACTACCGGTGCCCTCGCGGTACTACCGCTGCCTGGAGTTTCCAGGCACAGCAGTCCCTCGAGCGGTACCGTAGTCACCAGGTGCCTAGTACTACCGTTGATTCACAGCAATTTTTGCTGGAAGTCAATAGTACCAGGTAGCGGTACTACCGCCGCGGTACTACCGTTCCATCCCAGGAGCGGTACAACCGCAGGCTACCGTCAGTACCAGCGCGGGCGGTACTACCGCTGGGTCAGCGGTACTACCGCTGGGTGCGTTTTCACCAGGGGTTAAGTTGGGTGTGGAGCGGTAGTTTCTTATTCTACCCTCTCCACCCCGACCCCCTTTTCGAAACACACCCCACCGCTGCCGCCGCCACGATTCGTCGCCGGGGAGCCCACCTCCGGCCTGGATAGCCCCTCTCCGGCCAGAAGGAAGCTCAAGCACCCTCTTCTTCCTCCTCTCCTCCGCGATGAGCTCCGGTAATCTCTCACTCCTACCTCTCAACCTAGTCGATTCGTTGAGATGCAATGGAGTTAGGTTTTTCCGTAGTTCTTGTGGTAGAAGTTGTAGGAAATAGATGGTACTTAGTCTAGGATCCTCATTGCAAAGTTTTTTGGAAGTTTCCATAGATCGAGCGAGTACCGGGAAGTCAACCGCTAGATCTGAAGGTAGCGGTACTACCGCCTCCGTGGCGGTACTACCGCTCTAACGGTACTACCGGTGGACCAGCGGTACTACCGCTGGAACTGGCTGTTTCCAGAACTGTGCAGTTTGGATTCTTCTCGTTTGGTCTCAGATGTTTTTGCAATACTTATCCTCCCTGCTATCCTCCTTTGCTGTCACAGGTGCTGGCAAGCAGGCTAGTGGGAGTCACACCAAGCGGGCTGCTAAGCGTGCTCGTTCAGGCAAAGGCATTCGTGAAGAAGATGATGAACCTGAAGTTATGCCTGAGAAGACCACTCGTCAGAAGTCTAATGCTGCAAAGGCCAAAGCTGCTCAAAGCAAGTCACTCAACCTTATGTCATCCAAGGATTTTGTTCGAGAAGGCGGATGAATCCCTATGCCACTCCTAAGCTCAGCACTTTCACCACTCCGGGGTTTCACAATCTATTTCAAGAGAAAATATTCTATGAAGTCCTTCCCAAGCACAAGACCAAGGTTGTTGAACAGTTTTGCATTGACACCGACTACATGGAGAGGCACCTTGGGTACTTTGGAGAAGCTATTGGCATTTGCAAGGAGTTTGGGATTTATGACTATATTGGGCTGCAACAGAGTTTCAATGATCACCTTGTCATGCAGTTCTTTGCCACTGTTCACTTCTTCTCCGACGAGCCAAGGCGGATCAAATGGATGTCAAAAGATGTAATTCTTGAGGCCAAGTGGAGTGAGTTTGCCTCTCTTGGCTTAGTTGACAATGGCTTTGTGTTGAATGAAGATGCTCAGCAACAATTCTTCCGCATCAACTATAACTCACAACCGATGAAGCCCGAGGTCCTCTATGATCTGTACATCCAAGGACGTGCCTTGGTGGGGTTCCAAAAGAACTTGCTAAAGGTTTGGGACATCATGCACAGGATCTTCCGCAACACCGTTGCGCCCCGTGTGGGCAACTTTGACCAAATCCATGGAAAACTTATTGATCTCTTGTTTGAATCTTCTATCATGGTTGGGCAAGGCAAGAAACTTGATGTGATGGACATCATATGGCATGAGATGTATGCTGTGGTGATGAAAAGGAGACCTTCCATTTTTGGTGCTCACGTTATGCAGTTGATCATTCACACGTGGACGAGGAAGAAACTTCCTTTGGCTCTCTTGGACAATGAGGAGAATCCCACTGAGCACAAGGTCAAGGAGCTGAGCATAAAGAAACATCTTGCTCCGCTTATCCCCATGAAGACGAAAGCTCCTCCAATGATGAAGATGATCCCTTGTTTGAGCTTCCTCCCAAGGCAATGCTCAAGATAAAGGTTTCAAGAAGTGGGTGGCTGGTGCTATGAAGACCATCTTTTGCCGCCAAGACGATGCTGACAAGAGGGCCTATAAGGAACATGTTAGGAACAAGAAAGAGCGTCAACTCACTCGTCAGCGTTTTGAGCACCTAGGCGTTCCAGTTCAGCCCGGGTCTGAGGACAGAATTACTGCAGAAGCTGATTGGCTCAAGCACCGTCGCCCTTGGGTGGATTTCGATCTTCAGGATGATGCTTCCTCATCTCAGCCCGATATCCCTTGGTCTCGCACTCAGATTGGTTCCTCCACTGCTCATGCTGATACAGAAGTTTGATGATGATAATGAGGATGGTGATGCACATGATGGTGATGGTACAGATTCTGCCGAGAAAAGTGAGGTCGCCCCGGCCACTACCTCCGATGAAGACTCCGGAGTGACTTCCACTAGGGACGTTAGCATCGCCTCTCCCTTTTTGGTGTCATGATGCCAAAGGGGGAGAGTGTTCTATTAGGTTCTCCGGGGTTTTGCATGGTTGAGGGCACAAGCTCGTTTCTTATATTTGGTGTTTGTCTATCGCTTGTGCTCCTCGTTTTTATTTTGCTTTCGTTGAACTCATGGGGTAAGACATGTGAGAACTTTAAATTCTTGTAAGACTTTGTCATATGTGTGCAAGACTATGTATGTTGTTTATCTCTTGTCTTACCTTTGTGTTTTTCTTTGATCTTGCTCGGTTTCCAAAATCTAGGGGGAGTGTTGATCCTAACTTATATGCATTTTGCATTCAAAAGCAAATTTATACTAATGCATATTGTTAGGGGGAGCCCGTCTATATTTTGTGAACCATTTTTTTGATGTGTTGTCATCATACTCCAAAAAGGGGGAGATTGAAAGAGCATATTTGCTCTAGCTCTCTTTTAGAGTCTAATGACAACACATCAACGTGTCTAATATGTGCTTGACATATGCAGGGAATTCACATGTTCATGAAACGTCGAGTCGGGAAACGAGAGGCCCGGAAAAACCATGCAGTAGAGCTTTTTTGTGTCTGGCGGTAGTACCGCTGGCGCAGCGGTAGTACCGCTCCACCTGGAGCGGGACTCCTGCAGCTCAGCTGGTACTTCTCCTGGCGGTGGTACCGCGCGGTACCGCTGGTGTCAGCCAGCGGTAGTACCGCTGGTGGTACCGCCAGGAGTACCGCTAGGCCGAATTTGCTCTCTGGACTCGCTACGGTACCCAGCGGTACCCGCCTCGTACTACCGTTGGGTTCCTTCAAATTTATTCGAAGGATCCCAGCGGTACTACCGGTGGTGCCGCGGTAGTACCGCCAGTCCTGGCAGCTTCGGTACCTCTCAGGGTACCGCTGCAGCTGGACCGTGCAGTGCACTTGGTACCGTTGCGCGTCCAGGCAACGGTAGTACCGCTCTCCCAGCGGTAGTACCGCTGTGCATTTTCTGCACATAACGGTTCGATTTTCTGGGCTCCCTATTTAAAGACTGCTTCTTCTCCAAGAAGCGCAGCTCGCCCAAAAGAGAAGAACACCATTGTTGCAAGCTCAAGAATCATTAGATCTCCCAATCCCTCCACCCAAACTCATATACTTGGAGGATTGAAGGAGAAGGCCCGGATCTACATCTCACCAAGCGTTCTTCATTTCCCCCTCATTCACTTGAGGATTTGAGCCTAGGGTTTCCACTAGGAAAACCTAGGCATCTTGTTGTTCTCACTTGCTTGTTACTTTTGTGTAGCAGGTGTTGTTGTGCTTGGGAGCCCCAATCCTTTTGTGGGTTGAGCCTCAAGTTGTTGTAAGGGCTCCGGATTCCGCCTTGAAGGATTCCGATAAGGAAGGTGAACCGAGCTTTTGGGCAAGGTTCATCGGAGAATAGGGTGAGGCCATTTGTGGCGTCTTGAGTTTGATACTCACACCCCTCCAACGAGACGTACTCCCCTAAAAAGGAGGAACTCGGGAATAACTCTTTGTCTCCGCGTGCTTCCCGTTCGGTTACTCCTTTCTCGCTAGTTCTTACTTGTATCGTGCCTAGTCTAGTGTTAACTTGTCATATAGATAAATTCACCTTAGTTGCATATCTAGAGAATTTACCGTTGTGTCAAGCCTAAACTCGAAAAAGAACAAAAAAATTGAGTAGCACCTATTCACCCCCCCCCCCCCCCCCCCCCCCCCCCCCCCCCCCGCCTCCTCTAGGTGGCCATACGTATCCTTTCAGAGACACCGCCCGACATTAATATAGCTGACCAGGACGACCACTGCCTCGTGTCTCACTGCCAGGTGTGGCCCGCGCGTCGGAGGCGGCCGTTTCGTTCTGTCCGGGGCCGCCCCAAGCCTCCCAAGTTGAGGGCGTGGGCTGGACGTGCCGGGCACAAAATTGGACCGCGCCGGACCGAAAACGAATTTGGCCTGCGCGAGTGGGGCAAAAACACGTCTGGCACGCCCCAAAAGCCTTTGGGCGGGCGTTTGGGCGCCCCGACTGAAGAGAAGCATGTACACCCAAGCAGACATGCATCATTTCGATGCATTGATGTGAGTAACATGCAAGAAAATGCCAAGATAGGTATCTAAACGCCGCAGTTCAGCGTAAGCGTCAGAAAGATCAAGACGGGAAAATGCCATGGTGAAGACGGAAAAAAAGAAAGGCCGTATGTGGCAAAACATACATAGGCAAACAAATAGTACTACAAGCAACTTAGCTGACGAAAAAAGGAAACGTAGGACCAAATTTGCAGGAAAAAAATGCATATACAAAAATAGAAAACGCGGGAACCAAGTGTGCCTAGAAAGAAAGAAAAAACACCGGGGGAAGACATGCAATGACCGGCTAGCAGGTACAGGTACTGTATCACATTACCGAAGATCTGCTAGCCAGTTCAGGGGCAGAGGAAAACAAACAAAGGAAAGAAGAAGTTGGGATACGGAAGAACCGGCTAGCTAACCGGGAAAGACGGAAAGAATAGGAAGAAGCCAAAACACAAAACAGCTAGTCTACACCGCAATAGAACACAGCCACGTAGGACCAGCACTTGTACGTGTCATCAAACGATAGGGCGAAAATAGGCAAAAAAAAATGTCAGAATTAGAATCCTTCCAGTGGTATCTCTACAGTTCTAAAAGGCAAATCAACAAAATTGCTCACTCGGAAACATTTCGTGCTATTTTCTAGTCAGAATTAGGTGTAATCGATCATTTGTAATGGTAAAATTATTAGAAATTACTTATTTTACCACTTCAGAAGGAAAATCCAAAATGGCAATATTTTTACAATAGCTGCCAAAGGAGCTCTACAAACTTCGAAAATAGCAAAAATATCTTCAAAGCCACGTAATGAACAAAGAAGATAGGGGTATGGAAGTGGCATGCTGAACAAATAGTCCTAGTGCTCGAATCAGCAAGCTATTATGTACAAGATGAAGTAGCACTACCCCATGAAACACAAATCACCAAGTCAAGATACGATAAAACCTCACATGTACCAACAACACATTTATACTAATAGACCACAAAGTTCTTACGGAACAGCAATAATATGAGTAACAGCAAAACCTAAACAGCAGCAAACGGCTGGGAGGAAAAATCAGGGCCCAAGCGGTATTGCCGCCGATAGAGGCTGATGTCGCCGATAGAGGCAAAATACAAAAGATCTAGGGTTTGGGTGAGTTAACCAATAGATCGGACAGTCTTAGCAGGTTAGTAGGGCTGATGTCGGCTTTTGATCCTCTTTTCCACTCGCGACACAAGTGTACTAGAGATCCAAGACTTCTTTGTTTCTGCTACATCATCGGAGCGCCAGCAACATAGACGACCGTCTTCACCTCCTGTCCACCCAAAGATGCCCCTGTTTTGGCCAAGGCTCTGAAGACTGCTTCCAGCTGGGTATATGGTCCTGACGACTCCTGTGTGGCCTCCTTCCAGGACAGCCTCCGCTGAACCAATTGCTCCTGCAGGACCATTTATTACAGGGAAGTAACCCAATGTCCCCGTGCTTGTGCCACCAATCGCCCATAACCGGTCATCAGGAAGAGAGTAGTGACAGTCGACAAAATAGTCCACCTGTCGTAGATTAAAAAATAAATACAGGAATTTCTGGATGCTTATGTGCCATGAACTATCGAGAGAAAACAAGATCATGTGCATGTAACATCAAGAATGATATCAAACTGAATGCAAAGCTGAACATCATGGAATGTACAAGACAGGTTAAGCAGTCTTGGATACTCACATGGTCAAGGTTCCACTTATCAGTGGCCAATGAACGAGCATCCTCTATATTCAATTCCCTAGTACCCTCATTCCAGTCCCAAGTGCTGTGATAATTAAATAGCAAACAGCATAAATAATACACTTGTGTTATAAGAAACAAGTAGGAATGCCATAATGTTAGGGGCCAAAACGAAGAAGAACCGGACAGAAGTAAGTTCTGCCGTTTTTTCAGTTTTTTTTTTTTACTTATCAACAGAAACATATGTGAATTCAGAAGGTTATGGCATTTTTACTTATCAACAGAAACATAAGTAATTCAGAAGTAAGAAAACAAATACGAACAGTATCAGAAACAGATGCTAAACAAATAAGGAGTGGACACAGAATATAACCGAATATTTTCCAGAAGAAAAGAACACAGTAAACCATATAAGTATATATAAACATGCATTGCTGGACAGGTCAAATTCCTATGGCCGTTTATTTGTCTCTTCTACTGTAACACAGCCTGGGACAAAGCCCATATCTTCCCTCTCCATCCTTCATAATTCTGTTTCATGGGTTCAGGCATACTGCGTTCCTTAAGCCCTAGACTCACAGTACTTTAATTAAAAATCACTGGAGTTTTACCGTTGCAAAGAATTTCGGCAATTCAAATTTCGTTTGTGCAGGAAACAAAACTATGTTCTCATTTCCTTTCTCCATAACAAGTATTCATTTCCGTTACCTTTTCCAGCACTTTTTAAATCTTTTTCCAATTAGCAAAGGCTAAAAAGGTAGACTTGATTATTATTATTCTGTAAGTTGAACAATCTAAGAGAATTATTTACAACATGGACAAAAAATTACCTTAGTGTTTCAATATGGGTCAAACACCAAAGCTTCTGATACATATTTCCATAAAAACCCACCTTAGCAACAGAAGTCTCCACATTCATAACCTAGGGAGCATCAAATAGAGAAGGCCAATCACCAACAAAAATGATACATGATGTAATAACTATAGGGAAACCAAAAACAGCTTTAAGGGCATACTGTTGTAAGCAGACCTGATAATAAATACTAGAACTCAAGTAACAGCATATCAGACTCATAACCTTCAACTATCAGAAAACAAATGATCCCTAAGCATTAAGCATAACAGAGACAACTACCACGTACAGATAGCAAATTATTGTCCTCGTCAATATCACCATCAGTGTCAAAGAGGCATACTAATCCATCGACTGCCGCAGAAATGAGTTTACTCTGTTGATTTGGTGCAAATCGAACCTGTCAAATAAAGAGTGACAAATCATCAGTTATCACAGCAATGACTATTACCCAATCAAAAAATTGTAATGGATAAATATCATGTGGCTGATATGAAGTCAACAAAAAGGTATGAATATTTAGGACCTTGATATCATCAACTAGCTAAGAAAACAAAAGTACGTGAGAGCCCTAACCGCCATCATATTTATTGGAAAAGGATATGAATATCCACATGCACGAAATTTTGACAACTTGCTTTGTACACAATTAATTTACCAAAAAGTAACCAAATAGGTGCCAGGAGTCATATAATATCAAACCAAAGTGCAAGACTGGAAGTAACGCTGGCACCAATTTTATGCGTAAACTTTATACATAAGAGTATTTCTAAGACAACTTATTCTGTTAATGAAGACATCCGGTGTTTGTCAAATTGCTTAAGCTGGAGTCAAAGCTTTTTGGAGTATGGTCAGGTAACAGAGGTTCCATAAACAAAGGCTGAACGGGGCTCACTCCACCAACTAGCGGTGCCACAGAAACTGGGTGTACAGTTTCTTGAGATGAACCAAAAGTTTCAAGGAAAACAGCATTATTCCATACAAGCGCATATGCAAGGGCCCAGCAAATTACAGTAACAAAAATGTACTAGAAAAAAAAGTTAATCATCGAATGATGGGAATGTTTTGCCCATTTGCCACTAAAGTGAAGCCAAATTGCATTATAATATGAGCAGAAGAGTGGCAAATGTATAGATCGCAAATAAGTAAGTGCAGGATGCGAGTTATAGGCATCCTCTTAGTGGAGAACATGTAAAACTCCATACAATAATGCATACCTGTGTTACATCATCCATGTGGGAATCCTCTAAGCAGGCTAGCTGTTTTGAACTTCTCCAATCCCACAACAGAACCTACAATCAAGTAACTTGAATAAGGCTCAATATGAATAACCTCATAATACATTTGTCTTTTTGCTCTAACAAGCATGTAAATGAACTAAAATAATCATAGTCAGTCAGCCATAATATTGTGCCAAATGGAATGCCGTGACAGTCAAATATTTGCTAAACCAACCCCCATTGGCAGAAATGTAACCATTCTGCCCAGCAATAAGGTGGACAGAGCCGGTGCATGTACAAGGTGGATATGAGAAGAATCTAAGCTGTTATAGTTTTACAGATACAACTCTATCTGCAAAAAAAAAAAACCTTGGAATTAGAACCAGCAGCAAGTAGGTTACCACTTGACCCCCCAAAGGAAAAGCTGAACATTTCATGTGAGGCACCACCATTTAGCAAAGATATCTGGCAGATACTCAGAGAAGTAGAATGTTACGTACAATTTAAACAATAGAATATATCAAATCCAACCATAGTACTTCGCAAATAGCTGAAAGACAAGTCATATAGTACACTGAATGTAATACATACCAAAAACATGCCAGTAAATGAAGTATTAAAAATCATGAACTGAAATAAGACCTAGTCAATGGCTGATTGATTATGTTCTGTAGCAGAATGACACAAAAACTAAAATCACAAGAAGAAATTGCGGATATTTCCGTGTTAATACAGAAAAAGTTTGTATTTGGATAGAATTGAACAATGTCTTCTAAATTTTATGGATTTGCTGTTCCAGTGTTAGGTTGTACTTTTTACATTATGGCATTTCATTTGCATGGAAAAACAAATTAGTAGTCAGCAGAACAGGCAAAACGCAAACAGATATAATAGATCATATTGGAATTGTAATGAATTGTGAGGCAAACTCAATCCAATCCAAGCATCACAAGATTAATGTCTGACAACTTTATACAACAACAACAATTTCTATTGGGTTTCATATCCATAGGAATGGTTTGTACGTTGGCTCGCCGACGCCAAGCCTATCACAACCTCCTCCTTTTCCTTGGCTTGGGGCCAAATTATAGCACAGAAATGGGAGACATATTATGACTTGGAATATTGTAAAAGAAGGAACTATATAGATGTGAATCTGATATTCACAAAAAAAAAATCAATCATGCAAATTCACATAATATCGATGCACAACTGACATGAACATACAACAATCAGGAGGTACTAGAAAGAAAACCTGCTTAAAGCTTCTTGTGTCCCAAGCTCTGATGGTTCCATCACCAGAAGAAGAGCATATTACTTGTGGTGCTGACGGAGTTGAAAAAGAAATTTCATGTATAGACCCAGTATGTCCTGTGCATTCCCCCAAATACTGTCCAGTTGCTGGAGAATAAAACTTCAGTGCGTTTGTCGACAATGAAACTGCGAGCATCGAGATCTCCTGGCTTGTCACAAGATACATGCAGTAAGACGCAGAGAACATAAATCCTAACACCATATAAATTATCTTTTTCACATGAACTGGCATATATTATACCAACCGATAGGGAATGAAAAACGACAGAAGCTCCATTCTAATCTAGCCGGGGATCAAAACATGGCATGTCGATAATCCGTTCAGAAAGTATCTACTTCATTTTCAATCGCAGCAGGTTTTTTGCAGCCTAAAAAGCTAAGCCAATCATAATGGGGAAAGGGAGCCATGTACCAAGAAGCGATCTGGAAGACGTAGTCGTCACCAAAGTTGGTCTGGATGCTGTTCCTGAGGCCGAGCTGCCGCGTCGTCGAGGAGGCGATGCTAGAAGCAGGGATAGGGGCTCCCATGAACGGGCTCGCCTCTGCTTCCACATCCATCGCCGTTCCCGCCGCCGTACCTCCTCCCTCCATCGTTCTCTTCAGCACGCACTGCCCAAAATAATCAGCATACAGTATTTCAGTGTCTGAAAATCGCACATTTCTAGAAAATCTCACTGTCACATTCACACGGATATACTACATACGATTTTTTCTGCGCATACAACGTCCCGCACACAAATTTCTACAGTACTTAATACAGAACGATATGCATATGCACCGTCTACAGCAAAGGGAAATCACCTTGATTGGCTAGGAGCGAGCGGCGGAATCAGGGGAGGCGGCGGATGAAGGAGGGGCGGAGCGCGGGATGTCGCTTCTGATCACGGGGCGTCGGCGGTGGACAGCGGGAGAGCGCGCGGGGAGGAGTCGAGGAGAGGCGGCGGCGCTGTGCGAGGAAGCCCTAGACGACGGGGAGGGGAAATTAGGAGCGGTGGTGGGGCGGCGAGCCGAGCCACGTCATCGCGCCACGCTGGCTTTTCTCCGGACAGCTCGTTTAGTTGAACGATTTTTGGGGGTCTCAAGTTCTCAACACCAAGCTAAATAATGGGCAACCCAAATTTTGATTAAGAATAATCTTCGACGACATCGCCATTCTCAAAGAATAGTCTTGGTTTTGATTGCTTTGTAGCTTTTTTTTTACATGTGAGAAAATGCAGCACGATTGATGCAATTGTATTCTTTGGAAGTGAACCAATATTACTGTTTGAAGTATCTTCAAAGGCATAACGGAGTTCAATTCATGTGTGTACATACTATTTTGTGTCTGCTCTTCATTAATCCAATCGTAAAACGACGGCGTAGAACTTGTGGTATCCAGAATCATGACAGCAAGCGGAATGAGAAGAGTTCAAGGTAAAGGGGTGACACCTTGTGATATTTTTTGACTTATGTTGGTAGGTATGTTATAAAAGATAACAATGTAACATCTTGTGATTTCCTTAAGCTCCATCATCGGTCTCCATGAATTATCTAGCTCTAATGTTATGTTCTGCGAACAATGCTTTATTTAGAATTCACCACAACCTTCAAAGATATACTTCCACTGCCTCTAGACTTTGACTCTATGGTATGAGAAGAGATGGGAAGGCGGTAACAACCACCTTACAACAACATTGATGAAAATTATCAGCGGGCCCTTCACAAACATATCATCACCCACAACGGTATTAGACGTAGGACACCAATCCATGGTTCGTGGCCTTGTGACACCAGGTTCGCATGTATATCAAACCAATTGTGGCTCCATAAAGGCCCTTGCCGAAGTTGGTACTCGTCCGCGACAAGCCTTATTTGTACGCTTTGTGACCTACACCCGATGATGCAATAGAGAAAACCTAACATATATGATATATCTATATGGGAAATATATAGTCCAGACGCGAGGACTGGTGTCTTACTCATCCGCCCGCCATCCGCCGGGGAAGGAGGGACCTTGGTCCATCCGCGGAGAATGGAATCCACGAGGTCACCGCCAAGCCCGTAGAGAAGGGAGAATGGGAAGAGGTCAAAAAGGTTCTTCCAAGATTATTTTTTTCTATGGAATGGGAGTATGCTCTCAATGAGTTAAACAAAAAAAACACGTGGCGCAACATATAAACGAGAAAAACTCCTAAAACGGGCCGGCCAGCCAGTTTTTTTGTTGTCACAAAACGGGCCAGCCAGTCAGTATACACTAGTAAAGGGCAAATCCTATAGGGCGCGTACCGCGATCGGTTACAAACCGACGCGTACCCCACGACGCACTTCTGCCTGGCCCAGTCACGCGCGCACCGCGCAGTTTTTTTTCTGTTTTCATTTTTATTATTTTCTGTTTTATTTTTTATTTTTTACAAAATGGTTTCAAATATAAAAATGGTTCAAAATTTTAAAATGATTCTAAATTAAAAACGGTTGCATTTTGAAATGGTTACGAATTTTAAAATGGATCTAAAATAAAAATGGTTCCAAAATTAAAAATGGTTCGAAAGTTAAATTGGTACCAAGTTTTAAAATGGTTCAAAAATTAAAATGGTTCCAAATTTTAAAAAGGTTCCAAAATAAAAAATGGTTCCATTTTGAAAATGGTTCGGAATTTTAAAATGGTTCAAATTTAAATATGGTTCCAAAATAAAAAATGATTCCAGATTTTAAAATGGTTCCAAAATAAAAAATGGTTCCACTTTGAAAACGGTTCCGAATTTTAAAATGGTTCCAAATTAAAAAATGGTTCCAATTTGAAAATGGTTACAAAATTAAAATTAGTTCCAAATCTAAAAATGGTTCAAAATTTAAAATTGTTTCAAAATTTAAAAATGGATCCAAATTTAAAAACGATTCAAAAATTTAAAATTGGTTCCAAAGGTTCAAAAATAATAATAACGAAAACAGAAAAAAAAACTGCGAAGTGCGCGCGTGACTGGGCCAGGCCCATTAGCATCAACAGAAGCTGGGGGGTACGCGTTGGCTAACAACCAACTCATACCGCGCCCTATAGGCGCTCCCCTGGAGACCCGCACCAACCAACCCGGTCGTCGTTCCCCGTCCCCTACTCCCCTCGCGGCCGGCCACACCGCGCCTCCATGCTCCGGCTCCGACGCAGCCTCATCACCCAGCTCATATCTTCTTCCTCCGCCTCTCCCGTCTCCCAACTCCACCGCCTCCTCTCCGCCGCAGCCCCACGCATTTCGCCAAACCCTAGCTTCGCCGTGGAGGAATACCTCGTCGGCACCTGCGGCCTCGCCCGGCCGCAGGCCATCAAGGCCTCCACAAAGCTCTCCCACCTCAAATCCCCCACCAATCCCGATGTCGTACTCGCCTTCCTCGCCGGCCTCGGCCTCTCCAGCGCCGCCGTCGCCGTTGCCAAGGACCCGCATCTACTCTGCGCCAAAGTGGAGAAAACCCTGGCCCCCGCCGTCATCGGGCTCTCCGGCCACGGCCTCTCACTTACCGAGATCGTGCGCCTCGTCTCACTTTCCCCCGACAGATTCCGCCGTGCATCCATCGTGTCCAAGCTGCCCTACTACCTGCACATCTTTGGCTCCGTCGAGAACCTCCTCCGAGCGCTGAAGGGCAATGCTTATCTCCTCGCAAGCAGCCTCGAGAAGGTGGTCAAGCCCAATGTTGCGTTTCTGCAGGAGTGCGGGCTAGGTGCTTGCGATCTTGCCAAGCTGTGCATACTTAGGCCAAGGATACTTAACACCAACCCGGAGCGTGTCCGGGCGATGGTGGCTTGTGCCGAAGGTTTGGGTGTGCCCCCCGGCTCTCCAATGTTCAGGCATGCGTTGCATGCTGTTTCAATTGTCGGCAATGAGAAGATAGCCTCCAAAGCGGAGTACTTGAAGAAGACTTTCAGGTGGTCGGATGCCCAAGTGGGCATTGCTGTGTCTAGATTACCGAATGTGCTGACGAGGTCAAATGAATCACTCCAGCATGTGTCGGAGTTCCTCATCTCCGAGGTGGGGTTGGAACCGGCCTACATTGCTCTTCGGCCGGTAATTGTCGCTCTTAGCCTGGAGGGCCGGCTCAAGCCCCGGTACTATGTTGTAAAGTTCCTCAAGGAAAATAGATTGCTAGATCACGTTTGGAGCTACTCGACAATTTTTAAGGTGGCCGAGAAGGTGTTCGTGGAGAAGTTCATCTGCCCCTCACAAGGAATCTGCACCGCACCTTGCTGAAGACTATATCGCCGCTTGCAGAGGGGAAATGCCAAGTAGTTTCAGATTTACATGATCCAAGAACAAACTATGGAAATTGTAACAGCGTATGGCACGACAGAGTTTTCACGTAAGCTGGTAATTCACATTAGTGTCTGTTTGGCCTAACTAGATGCTAGTTTTGTTCTTTAGTATGTGTGCCCCATGCTGGTTTGGTCTTTGCTAAGGCTTGATGAAACCGGTAATTTAATTCATGAACCCTAGGTGTTGTTGTCCTTCAGCGATCAAGAAAGCATCGCCTAGAATCTCTGAAAATGAGAGTCCATTGGATGTGTGGGTAGAGCAATTTTCTTGTGAAACCAGAACCCAGAAAACCAGAAGCAAACGAGCTGCCCTTCATTTTTCATTAAATGCATCTGTATAAATTGCTTTCATTCCAAAATGTATGTAGCATTTTCCGTTCATGTCGTCGTCTTTTTTGTTCCGCCATATGTTAGTACTAAGTTTGCAGTCCAATTTTTTTAACTAGATTATGCTTTAGAAAAAAGTTTCTACTGAGTGTCTTTTCTTCATTTTGATTTCTTTCCCTTAGCCTTCTATTTGTTCCTGAATCCTGTAGCTGATTTTTACTTTTTCTGACAAAAACATTTAAACTTCAAAAGGTGATCTATTTGGCACTAAAACATGTTCAACTATGAACAATTTTCATTGTTTACATCTGTCATTGATTGTCAGAACTAAACCAAAGGAGATAGCATGAATTAGGTCTTGTGATATCTCTAGTATTCGGTGTTTACTTATTTGCAATTCTATCTCTGCACAAATCTACATGTATACCGATTTGGCTCATTCTCCATCCTAACATAAGTAGCAATCTGTTTCTAGTTATGAAATTCTCTGTTATGATTGTGTTTAGTGATGGAAGATGGGTAACTATCCACTGTACTGTTCCATATCATGATATCATTCTCTTGAGGACGACGAGTCAAACTATTTCCTTGGTAAAAGTCATGAAAGATATTTGTGATTCACATTTCCCGAAAGAAAAAAATAAACACTTAGCACAAAAACTGCAAATGTCAACAGCATAAAATAGTACCATAATGTTCATTGACGGGTATAATTGCATATCATTAATCACATGATACTATATGATGGTGGCAATAATTAACTGGAGCAGATTGATTTGGCTCGAAGTTTTACCTGAGGGGCAAACCTGCTTGCGGTTCTGATGCAAGCTTAATTTTGTATGGAAACATGTCTCTGCCTGGGAATATCTCCTTATTTGTCAATGAGGTGGCAACATATGATTCATTGCGCAATTTGCAGTGTCCTGGACTTCGGACCTTGTTCACCAGTTGAACTGCCTCGATAATTGTAATTGTATTTCCCATCTACATTTTCCGTGTCTGGATGGGTATTGAGAATATGTACGTTGTAGTGAGTGCTCCTATGCTGAAGGCTAAAAGAAGAGGGCTTAGTACCACCAACTCGAATCTCGAACCATTCTAAGAGCATCTCCAAGCGGAGCCCCCAAATCCAGCCCCCGAACTGTGACCGGACGCGTCCGGACACGGTGACGGACAGCCCCCAAAAACTGTGTCATACAACCATAACCCCCAAAAAAATCCCCCCCCCCCCCCCCCCCCAAAACCATATTGGACATGCACGTAGATCAAATGGTGGATCATAGTTCAAACATCATACGAATAAACATAGCTCAAACATATACAAACAAGTTCAACACCAACATCGGACAGAGTTCATCGGACACGAATCATCGGACACACCGGAGCGGAGCAGAGCGGAGGTCTCACAGACCATGGAAAATCCGGACGGCCTCCAATGCGTCACGTCGTTGCCTTTCGCGACGGCGACGGGCTGGCGAACCCCGGCTTCACGTTCCAGCTCCCGGTTGTGAGCGGCTGATGCATGTAAAATGCATACATGAACTTTGCACTATATCACTTATATTCCAATCATATTTGCATCATATAAGGGTTATACCACTGTTATATAATGATTTTAGGCAATAAAATATTTATTTCCTATTTTTATGGAATTAACCCTGCGTAGGCAGAAAACCCTATTTCTTTCATTTCAAGTTTCAGGGACCCAAACGACGTCCAAATGACCTGGAAAATTACGAGCGTCAATATTTTGGAAGGAAGAAGACTTGGGAGCGAAGGAAGCAAGCAAACGGAGGCCGGAGGCCCAAAAGAGGGTGGCCCACGCGGCCACTGTACTTGGCCACGTGGGGCCCACTCTTTTGGCCCCGTGGCTCCGCTGCCGTCGATCTTTTCTCCACCAACATCGTCTTGACCTAAAAACGCCTATAAAAGAAGCCTCCCGTCGTTATCTGGAAGGAGCGCCGCCGAAACATAGAAACACCGAAAACAGAGATCTGGAGCTGCAGATTGGAGGGGGAAACTTCGGCGAGGCGCTGCCGGGGTGGTCTCCATCTTCTCCGACGACTTCTCCACCGTCTCCATGATGAAGGGGAGTAGTCCACCCCCTGGACTTGGGTTTGTGGTGGTAACTTATGTATCTCTCCTCTCTTTGAGCTTCACTAATTAGTACCGTATGACCTGCTGAACATGATTAAGGGCATCTATGTAATTCCTATGGTGGATATTGTGGTATGAGATGATATTTGTTATGCATTTGCTGTTGTGTTGGAACTTTTATGACTTGTCTTACTTTGGAGATATTCTATGTTAGCATATTGTCCATTAAAGTATGATGTATGTAGGTACGGGATGGCCGATGTGACACGGCATAGGTATTGAGTGACACAGTACCGCCCAGCATCCTTTATCTGGGGGTAAAAAGAAAGAGTATGATGTGGGAGTGAGAGCAACCACGCTAGCCTTACGAGGGTGACCTAGCAACACAAATGAGTATTTCTTTCAACTATGTGTTTTAGGACATATAGCCGTCATAAAAGCTACCATTAAAACATGACAATTGTGTGTACTTTATCTATAACATGATAATCACCGTAGATGAGAGAGAGAGGATTGAGTGAAACCATGAACCCATGTCCATTGTTCCTATAAGAGAAAACCTTTGTCTTGTCCTCTTGCATTGAAGAGGATTAGGACACTTTTACATTCTTGTTTTGTTAGATTAAACTTTCATCCATCAAATCAACCACCTTGTTCTTCAAACTTGTTTAGTGCATAATCAACTACAACTTGTGACACTTTAGTTGTAGGGAATAGATAACTTTTCCTTCTTGCTCTTGCGGATCGATACCTTGCTTCCACATTGAGAGGTGCTACAGTGATCCCCTGCTCTTGGGGTAATCAAGTACTTTTCTGGCGCCGTTGCCGGAGAGCGTAGCGCTTAACTTTCTATTCTTGTGTGCACTAGACTTTAGATTTATTTTATCCTGTTTTATATCTTGCAATCATCTAAGCATGGGGAGGTTCCTTTAAACTTGTTTGGTTGTGAGTTTCTCATCAGTTTTACTTTAAGTTTATATATCAAAAACCCAAAAAAAATTAGAAAATGGAAAACAACAAAAAAAATTAGAGAGCTTTATGAAATTTATCTTGAGTTAGTACATGATGTGTTTGAGCAGAAAATTAAAAAAATCTATGGAAAATTATTTGCATGATGGTAGAAATGTTATTACTATAAATTCTTTGCACACTATTGCTAATGCTATGGGAAAGTCTAAGCTTGGGGAAGCTAGTTCTTATGAAAATGATCCTTGTAGTTCCCCAGCTTTGGAGGAGAAAATTTGCTTTGATAATACTTTGTCTCCTATATGTGATAATTCTAATGATGCTTGTGATATTCTAAATACACCTACTGAAAGTATTCCTTTTTAAATACCTATGGAAATTGTTGAAATGGTTATGGATGAACGTTATGCAGGGGATGGAACAATCTGTCCAAGTGATCACTTGCTGAAACTTAAAGAACTTTGTGAGTTGTTTAAGGTTGTAGGTTTATCAAGAGAAAATGCCATGAAGAAATTGTTTCCATTGTCACTTAAGGACAAAGAAAAGGAGTGGTATGAGCTACTGGATGATCCTCGTCATTTGGAGTGGAAGGAGCTTGAATCTCTCTTTTACTCTAGATTTTATCCTCCTTATGAAGTGTATTTAGATAGGAGTTACATTTTTAAATTTTGTCCTCGTGATGGAGAAAGCATTGCTCAAGCTTGGGGAAGGCTGAAAACATTATTACTCAAATGTCCTAACCATGAGCTTCCTAAGAAAATAATTGTTACTAATTTTTATGCAAGGCTTTCAGGTCATTACAAGGATCATCTAGATGCATGTTCAGGAGGTTCTTTCACAAGTAAGAAGGTTGAAGCTAATTTGTATCTTATTGAAACAATTCAACGCAATACTGAAGATTGGGATAACGACAAAGGTAAAGAATCAGGTATAAACTATGAGTATGATTGCGTTAAGTCTTTCGCTGAAACTGCTAGTTTTCATGAGCTTAGTGCTAAATTTGGTCTTGATTCTCAAATTATGGTTAATTGTTGTAAAACCTTTGCCTCTCATATTAATGTTCCTAAAGAAAATTGGGACAAGTATCACGAACCTTTTAAAGACACTTGCATGGAAAATAAAATTGTTATTAATGATTGCAATAAACATGCTCAAACTTCTGAAAATACTATTTCTTATAAGCATGTTATTTTTTGTGGAGCACTTAGACCTTGGGAAAAGAATCAAATCGAAGAAGAATATTGTATCCATCATTTTAATGAAAACACTAGAATGTGGAGCAAGGCTCTATATGATCTTGGTGAAAAAGTTTGTGCCATATATCCTTTTGTTTGTGAACTTTGCTATAAAGAGGGGCATTTCAAATTCCAATGCTCAGCCTCTAATAAGGATATTGCGGGAGACTTTTGTGATAACATGATCACTCCTAATCAACATGATGAACTTACATTATTTTTGGGGTGTGAAGAGTTATCAAGAAAAACTTCTTCGTTAGATATGAGTGCTTTTGATATGAATAGCGTGTTACATGGATGTTATCTCTATTGTGTTAATAATTGCCATGCCAACACTTACATACAAAATATTATAAAGAACTACCTTACCAAAATATGAGAGAACTAATGTTTGTTTTACTCTTATTAATGAAAAAGAGGAAACGATATCATCCCCTAAGCATGTTGCTCCTATTATAGTTGTTGCTGATGAGTCTGAATTCGATGATGATCCTATGCCTGTTACTTATAGTAGTTATCATGATTGGGAAAAGCATAGTACTTTTGATATATTGAAAATCTCTTTGGTACTAATTCTGAAAATGATCATGCTAATAATTACAATCATCCTCATGAAACTTGTCATAGTTATGGGGGGATTACCCAAAACCATCCCTTTAATATACAACTTGTCTATCATGTTCGAGTTCTTTACGATGATCCTACTCCCATTGCTATTAATAAGAAGAACTTTGTTTCTGTGGAAAATATTGATAGTTTTATGCATATGGATCATGGTAAGAATGTTTCATGTGATGGTTATATTGTGGATTTTATCAATGATTCTACTGAAAGTTTTTATAAGAGAGGGAGACATGACTTCATATACCACGATAATATTAAGTCTCCTCTCTTTTTGTTGAAGATTTTGAAGTTGCACTTGCTTTGCTTTCCTATGCTAGTCACTTTGTGCTTCATTGATTTATTTTCTTACAAGATCCCAATGCATAGGAAGTGGGTTAGACTTAAATGTGTTTCATATTTTTCTCTTGATGCTCTCTTTCCGATGTGAGCATCATTAAAACTATCAAAGCCCACTAGTACAGAACGACACATAGGAAACGGGCCAAAAACCCCTTCGGCAACGGAGAAAGTGTCCGTGTCCCCGCCTCTGTCACTGATGTGAAGGCCTTCATCGGTAACGGAGGCCAAAAACTGTTTCCGATGAGGTCTCCATTTGGCAACGGTTGTGCGCAGACCTCCGTTGCTTTAGTTTTCCTACATCAGATACAGAGTTTTCCATCTACCCGTTTGCACTGAGCTTTTCTCATATTTCGGTTATATGCCATAATACATGAAAGGCTGATTGCACAATGCACTAAAACGTTATTCAATTCATAACATAGAACAAATGCCATCATTACATTGGTATACAATAATATCACCGTTTTTTACAATTTGACTACAATCATATCTATCACACATTGGCATAATGTAATATCACCTATTACACTTTGACTACAATCATGAACTCTAAACCTATAAGCAACTAACCTAACAAGATGGAAGGCTGGCTTAATTAAGCCAGCGTTCCATCTTTGACTTGGAGCTCACCTTCTATGAGCTCTCGGTCGTCGCTGTACCCACTCCAAGACCAGTATCCACGAAATTTCCTTGCCTTAAGGTTTCTGGTTCTCGGAATGATACATTGGTACTTTTATGCAGTGTTGCCGAAATAAACTCCTGCGTGAAAGAAAAAAACTATTAGCGAAATGTACAAAATACATCTGGATATTAAAAAAATCAGTGGCTATTTTCCAGCAACTGCTTTGTTCGGTTGCCATTTTCGAGAAACTGCTAAGATCGACGGCAAATATCCAGGAACTGCTCTGTTTGGTGGCAGACAGTTCGCATTCCTTCCTTCTCTTCTTCCTCGTTCCACCCCAATCCCCCACCCGCCATGGACGACCGCAACAGAATAACAGAGACAACTACCGTCCGTACCCATAGCACCGTTCTGGAGGTGGTGTACACGAACGAGGAGCATACCGTGGAGCGGATCCTCGACAAGTACGAGGAATGGCTAGCAGAGGAGAAGCATCGGTTCATCGGCCTTGACATCGAGTACACCCGTAATCGTCGGCACATGTCTGTCCTGCAACTCGCCATGCGCCATCATGTCCTCGTGTTCCACTGGTGCAAGTCCAAGAAGAATTGTCCAGAGTTGGGCAAATTCTTTGAACGCAAGAATATCACCTTCGCAAGCGTGGATATCACCAACGACAGCAAGGTGCTTTCTTCTGCCGGCTTCCACATTCCACCGGAGTACTACGTGGACATCCAACTCGTATACAAAATCAAGGGTTGAGACGAGAGGGACGGAATGGGTGATCTAGCGGCAGACCTCATCGACAAATCATACGCCAACATGAAGAAGGAGTTCCCATCCAACCAGCACGATTTTTGGGAGTGGATGCCGCTGCACAAAGTTAACCTCGACTACGCAGCAATAGATGGGTACGTGACCTACGAGTTGTGTCGCAAGATCCTAATCTTGAAGGACAGGCTAAGTCCAACATGGCAGGAAATGCTCTGCCCTAGGTGCAAGAATGCCCTAGGTGAATTGCAATAGGCTTTGGATGTGGGTGTTTAACTAGTTTGTACAGTTGGTGCTTTAACAATAAGTGTTTGTAATTATCAGAACATGAATGTGTGAATTTGCACTAGGAATTTGTTTATGTGATGAAATGCTCATACGCAGAACCTAGTTCATCGGCATCACAGCCGGACACAGAAAGATTTATACCTTTCACCCGGCGGGAGAGGAGGTGCAGGCCTCTGCCAAATGCGCTGAGATGCTACCAGCGCGCTGCGACGCAATCACCTCCTCCTCCTTCTCCTTCGTCGACATCCACCTCCTCCTCCTTCTCCAGATCAGACACCACCTACAGATCCTCCACCACCTCCAGATCGGCCACTTCCTCCTCCAGATCGGCCACTTCCTCCTCCAGATGGGTTTCTGCTGGTAGATCCACCGGAGGTGCTGCACCACCACCTCATGAATGACCTCGTCCACATCGGCCTGGCTCAGAAGAAGCCGGGCATCACCGGAGGAGGAGGGCGTCAGATGGTGGCGCTGCCGCATCATTAGCGGACGCATGGCCACCTCCAGATCGACCTTCCCCTCACGAAGGGCTGCCGCTAGAACGGTGCTGCCGTGGCGGATAGAGCCGCGGCCGCGATGGCCGGATCTAGAAGCGCCGACAGAGAAAGCCATTAGAGAGAGTGAGGAGAGTTGAAAGCCACAGTGTGCGGCGGCTAGGGTTGGAAGAGAGACAAGTGAGAGAGTGATAATGAGATCGAGCCGGCAGTATATATAAGCGCCACATTGGCAACGGACATTTTATATAACCGTTTCCATTGATTTTACACCAGCGAGAGACCTCTTAGCAGCTAGTGCTACTACATACGGACTTGATAATGAAGTAAACGATTACATATATGCTACTACTAGCTAATGCTACTACTAGCAGCTGCTGATGAAGACTCGGGCTCGTCGTCGCTATACACGAGTGCGTCCCTCTGGCATAAGGTACTGTCGAAGATCTTGATGAAGAACCCGTTGTCGCCGTCGAACTCGAAGCACAAAAAGTGCCCCTGCTCAAGCTTGTACGCTTGGGCGAATGACTTCCATCCCTGGCCGAGGTACAAATTCCCCCCGGCACTCACGGCCGTCTTCACCGCCCAGCTGCCGTTCTCGCAGTCCTCCATCTTCAGATGCATGGTAGCTGCCACCATGCCTTGGAGCTTCTCTGCGAACGCCCTCGGGAGCCTCAGGCGGCTCTCGATGCCCTTGTACAGGATAACTAAGAACTCGAAGCTGCGCAGCTCCGGGGACATGTCTTCAGAGGACGGTGAGGGCGACACCGACGGCGTGGTGCGGTTGCGCCCCCTACCACGGCCGCGACCGCTGATGGTACCTCTCGCCGGGGACATCTCTTCAGAGGACGGTGAGGGCGACACCGATGGCATGGCATTGCCGCTGCGCCCCCTACCACGGCCTCGCCCTCGTCCACGGCCGCGACCGCTGTTGGTACCTCTCGCCATGGATTTGGACGGAGGGGATATGGCGAAGTTTGAATAACTATAGGCGATGGATTAGGGCTTCAAAGAGACCGCTGCCTGGTACCTCTCGGCATTTATACTCACGGGTCTGCTCCGCCCATCTCCCCATCTGCCCATTCGCTAGCCTCCACGTATCAACATTTTCAACGGTTGGAAAATTCTATCCGTTACCATAGAGGCAAATATTGGAAACAGACAATTTTATTAACCGTTGCCAATATAATAGGTGACGGAGATTGGAAAGGGTCCGTTGCCAATGTAGGCGGGCCTGGTCAGGTTTGTACGCACCGGCCGCGCGGAAAGCGTGATTCTCCGTCGCCTAACACCTGCCGTTTCCATAGAGGGGTATCCGATGTGTCGTTCTGTACTAGTGTCCTAGCTATATGGCTATAAAGAAAGCGCTTTGCGGGAGGCAACCCGGTTATTTTTATGTGTGATTTTCTTTGTGTCCTCTTGCTGTAACAAGAGAGTTTGTTTTTAGCTCAGTTTCTGGAATTTTGAATAAAGTGCCAAGTTTTACCCATATTGGTTTGAGAAAGTTGCTTATAGCGTTCGGAGATTTTATTCCTGCACGAATCTGTGCACAGTATGATTTTTAATTCTTATTCTGTAACTCCGAATGAGCTCATATTTGAACTGTAGTTTCAAATTTTCATCCTCTGTATGCATGATTTTTTTAGGAATTTTCGACAAAGTTTGGTAGGGTAGAAAAATACGTTTTGCTGCTGCTGTTTTTCTGGACAGATTCTGTCCCATTTTGTTTTTTTTAGAGGAAGATCCGACGCATATATTTAGACAGCTCAATCCACTTTTACAAAAAGGTCCAAAGGGAAACAAAAATTACAGAGAGGACCCCAAAAAGTGCAAGGAGCACCCTGAGCTATCGAAGTAGATCACAATCGGATCCAAGCCGAACCCCAAGCACCTAGCCGACGACGGCGCCGCCGTACCCTTCCGCCGCCGGGGAGAGGACGCCGCTTCCGCATGTAGAAGGTCGCATGAGCTATCCGCCGCGCAGCAACGGAGCCGAGGATCGATGAACGAGAACGACCACGGCACCACCTCCCCGCTTCCGCCAAGCTCCCAGCCGGCTCCGCGTCGCCTAGGACCACCACCGCTCGCACCGCCGCATCTCCGGCCGCTGCTCCCCACGCCACCACGACTAGCCAGAGCAGAAGCAAACGAAGAAGCTCACCACCAGCACCTGCAACAAAACCGGAACGACGACCACCGCCAGCTCCCCTCCTCGCCTCCACGGCCGGCCAGAGGAGCACGGACAGACGGCCGCGCCTGACGCAGCAACTCCACACCTCACCGGCGACGAGGCCGGAACGGGAAGAGGGGGAGGACAAAACCCCAAACAGCACCATCGCCACCGTCAACGAAGGTGCCCGAGGGAACACACACCTAGCTACGCTAGTACCTAGCTACTCACACAGCGGAACCAAGGCTCCCCCCCACCTCGCGGCGCCGGAGCGGCGGCTGGAGGCGGAGGGGAGCAGCAGATCCGCCGGCGAGACCCTCGACTGACGCGGTCGCCTTTTCCGCCGCTCCCGCACAGTAACCCTATCCAAAGGAGACTCTCAACTTAGTTCGTGGCCTGTCCCATTTTGTTTTATGCATGTTTTAAACTTTTATCTTGAATCTTTTTGATTCAAATGAGTTTATGAGTAGGCATACAACATTATATACTTTCTGGACATTCATATGATGTTTTGTTTGAGGATTATATGCAGCAAGAAACCTATTTGTTTATCACTACTAATGCACCCCGCAGAAAAGAAAATGAGAGAAACGGTGTTTTGAAATTTTTTCACATGGATTGGAGGAGATGCACCAAGAGCTATCCAAGGATGGTGAATACCATAAGCTTGGGGATGTGAAGACAACCCCACTGGACCTACACACTCTCGGTTTGTACACGTCTAACTTCTGTTTTTCGATCGAAACACTGTATCGCATAAACTTGAAGCGTCTTTTTATTTGTTTTGGTTTGATTTTGTTTTTGTGAGACCACCACATTATCATTTATATATGAAAGAGTTTCAGGAAATATGGGTTGAAATATGTTGGATGCTATTATAAGATTGGAAAAAGGGATGTTTGAGTTGATTTTTAAAGTTACATATAATTACATGATTCATAAGCTTGTTAATGAGTAATAATTTGCAAATGCTTTATCAAGAGCTATCACTTATTCATGTTTTGATACTGAATGTTATTTTAATTTGTTTAACATGGATTAGTTAGTTCTATGGACGCTCATGCATGCATTTAGATGGTCAACTTTCTCCCTCTTGCTAGCCCAAAAATTCCAACAAGTAAAAACTTGTTTCCAACACCTTCAACCAAAGTTATTCCAGTGAGTCCACCATATCTACCTATTAGCTTTATGCTATTCCGAGTATGTTTATCATCTTATTTGTGTTATCTATACCTCTGAATGAAAATGTTTATGTTATTGATTGTTATGGGAAAAGTTGGTTATATAGCTTTCACGAACTTGATGCACACTTTACTTTTATTGCATAAATAAAACATGACCCATTGTGATTAAGATTATGATGTTAGTGGCTTGATAAATATCTGAGGTTGGGAGTTAGCTCATATGTGTTGTCACATGGCAAGCTTTCAACATGCTCCTTCATTTCATTTAGTTGATATCATGTATTTTTGTCTATGGATGCCTATCATGGTGAAATGAGTGTGGAAATGAAGTAGTTTAAATGAGTTTGTATAAATGGTTAGAGAGACGCCTGGGCCGCTAATCTAAGCCATGCATCATTCATGGTGGAAATTTACTTACATACTATGGTGAACCGTCTGTGATACACCTTATAATAAAAAGCTATTCCAATGGTAAATAAAAAGGGTGTTGAGATTGTTCATTTTGTTTGTTTGTCTTGTCATTTTGATATGGGCTTGATCCATATCCCGGGACAAGAGGTACCCCAGTTGACGCTCTTGATGATACTATTATTACTTACAATGATATATAACTTGAACTTGCTTTGTTTCCTAAGTTGAGTAACTCATGGTGTAGGTACTTGCATTCAAGGGGCATGAGACACCTAACCTTTACTTTGTCAAGCACACTACTCATATTTGCTTTCACATTAAACTTTAATCATTCAAGATGCTATGATAGGGGTAATGAGAGCTTGACACCAAGGATTCCACATTGCAATCATTAACTTAAGTAGAAGAGTTTGGAAGTTAGATGAAACTTATGCATGCTTTACCTCTAATCACATATACATCTTTCCAAAGTGTCCACCTTTTATATTCAGATTTTCATCTACACTCTATGACCAATGTAGGATGTTCTTACTTATCAGTATGCATACATGTGGTCTATGTTACTATCTTCTATGTTACACTTTGTGAACTATCATTGAACATCCTTGCATTGAATACTTGATATCACTTCATAAACTATCTTGCATATTGCTACTCCTTTGAAGAATGAATCATTTGACTCTATGTAGGAGTAGAGATCATCTTTGATATCCATTGTTAGTGTTATATTGCAAAGTCCATGTTAGTTTTATCACCTTCATACATGAACTTTGCACTATATCACTTATATTCCAATCATATTTGCATCATATAAGGGTTATACCACTGTTATATAATGATTTTAGGCAATAAAATATTTATTTCCAATTTTTATGGAATTAACCCTGCGCAGGCAGAAAACCCTATTTCTTTCCTTTTAAGTTTCAGGGACCCAAACGACGTCCAAATGACCTGGAAAATTACGAGCGTCAATATTTTGGAAGGAAGAAGACTTGGGAGCGAAGGAAGCAAGCAAACGGAGGCCGGAGGCCCAAAAGAGGGCGGCCCACGCGGCCACTGTACCTGGCCGCGTGGGGCCCACTCTTTTGGCCCCCGTGGCTCCGCTGACGTCGATCTTTTCTCCACCGACGTCGTCTTGACCTAAAAACGCCTATAAAAGAAGCCTCCCGTCGTTCTCTGGAAGGAGCGCCGCCGAAACACAGAAACACCGAAACAGAGATCTGGAGCTGCAGATTGGAGGGGGAAACTCCCGCGAGGCGCTGCCGGGTGGTCTCCATCTTCTCCGACGACTTCTCCACCGTCTCCATGATGAAGGGGGAGTAGTCCACCCCCTGGACTTGGGTTTGTGGTGGTAACTTATGTATCTCCCCTCTTTTTGAGCTTCACTAATTAGTACCGTATGAGCTGCTGAACATGATTACGGTCATCTATGTAATTCCTATGGTGGATATTGTGGTATGAGATGATATTTGTTATACATTTGCTGTTGTGTTGGAACTTTTATGACTTGTCTTACTTTGGAGATATTCTATGTTAGAATATTGTCCATTAAAGTATGATGTATGTAGGTACGGGATGGCCGATGTGACACTGCATAGGTATTGAGTGACACAGTACCGCCCAACATCCTTTATCTGGGGGTAAAAAGAAAGAGTATGATGTGGGAGTGAGAGCAACCACGCTAGCCTTACGAGGGTGACCTAGCAACACAAATGAGTATTTCTTTCAACTATGTGTTTTAGGACATATAGCCGTAATAAAAGCTACCATTAAAACATGATAATTGTGTGTACTTTATCTATAACATGATAATCACCGTAGATGAGAGAGAGAGGATTGAGTGAAACCATGAACCCATGTCCATTGTTCCTATAAGAGAAAACCTTTGTCTTGTCCTCTTGCATTGAAGAGGATTGGGACACTTTTACATTCTTGTTTTGTTACATTAAACTTTCATCCATCAAATCAACCACCTTGTTCTTTAAACTTGTTTAGTGCATAATCAACTAAAACTTGTGACACTTTAGTTGTAGGGAATAGATAACTTTTCCTTCTTGCTCCTGCGGATCGATACCTTACTTCCACATTGAGAGGTGCTACAGTGATCCCCTGCTCTTGGGGGTAATCAGCGGCGAAGGCTTCACGTTGAGCTTCCCGGTCGTGGGCGGCGGCCTCCGCACGTTGAGCTTCGCGTTCTCGAGCGACGGTGTCAACACGGTTCCGTGCGTGAGTGGCGGCCTCTACACGTTCCCGTGCTTCGCGATCCCTTTGCCGAGCACGGCGTGCCTGTCGAGCTTGGTGAAAGAGCATGGTGCCCCCATGTGTGGTTTTGGTAATTAATGACAATCCTTATGGACTAATGTTTGCTTTGATATATCCTTAGATCTTGTCCATAGGAAAATGTTGGAGTTCATGTGTTGGACTCTAGAAGATTATAAGATGACCAAGATCCTTTTAAAGAGTTTATATGAAGAATGGTCATGTGTTGAGTTGAGCATATTTCAAGCATGTCTTGAAGAATATGATGGCGTGGATATTCTTGTTCACCTTCAAGACATCATCCTTGTGAAGAGAGAAGGAAAGATACCTTGGCTGAAATCGACTTAACGGTAGTACCGCCAGTGGGCAGCGGTAGTACCGCTCCTTCTGGAGTAGTACTGCTGCAGCACGCAGGCAGTCTTCTCCAACGGTACTACCACTGGAAGTACCGCTGGAGATACCGTTCAGAAGGTTTTTAGCCACTGTCTCCAACGGTATCTGTCCGGTACCCCCCACGTACTACCGATGGAATACCACGAATTTATTCAAGGCATGACAGCGGTAGTACCGGTGGATTCTGGCGGTAGTACCGGTGCCTGGTAACTACGGTAGCACTCTGTGCTACCGCTGCAACTGAGTATCGGAACCACTGAGGTACCGCGTGGAGGTCAGTAGCGGTAGTACCGCTGTTCGTCAGCGGTAGTACCGCTGTGCACATTTCTGTGCATAACGGTTGGTTTTTCAGGGGCCCCTATAAAAGGTATCTTCCCATGGGCATGCATCAAAGGAAGATTCCATATAGCCCATGGCGGATGACGTCAAGCGGTGGTCGTCATCAAGATTATGGCCAAGTGAAGATGTTCCTAAAAGTGGCTCTCCCATATTGTGTATGGGGAGCATTTCACAAGCCTTCACCAAGCGGAGCGCAATCAAGATAGGTGATCCAACTTGAGGTGATCAAGATCGTCATCATCTAGCTCAAGTGGATTGCGCAAGGCAAAGGTATGATCTTGATAGGGTTTCTATTTTACCGGTCTCATGGTGTTAGTGAGAGACCGGATTATAGGATAGATGCCACACTTTCAAGAGGGGCTCTCGAATGAGTAACTTGATCGTATCGTCTGGAGAGAGCTCAAACCTTTGCATTCTTCGCATCATCTTTCTTGGCCTTATTTGGGATTTCTCCATGTGTGGTTTTAGAGCATGTCATGATCTTCAAGACAAGCTCAAGTTCATCAAAAACGGATTCCGTAAGAAAAACTTATTGCGTTTTTGGTGTTGGAGGTTTTACCGGTTGTTCTATTTTTGAGAGGTCTAACCTTTCCCCATTTGGTTTTATCCTCCCTTGTTGGACTATGATGTTTCTCTGCATGATCTTGTAAAGCTCGTCGTTGTGATTCCAACGAGCCCAAGATCATCGAAAACGGAGTTCGGATGATCAAGATATCGTCGTTTTCGTTTGGACGTTTCTGCAGTTTTCCGTGCAGCGGTAGTACCGGGTCTGTACCGCCCGGGTACCGCCCGAGACAGTACCGAAATCGCCCGAAATCATCCCAGAACGGTAGTACCGCTGCCGGGGGGCGGTAGTACCGCCCCTGGGCGCGTTTTGAGCGCCCGAAATCCCCAGAACGGTAGTACCGCTGCCGGGGGCGGTAGTACCGTCCCTGGGCACGTTTTGGCCATAACGGGCAGATTTTTGAGGTCCTATTTAAGGGGGTCTTCTTCCCCAATGACCCCCACCTCTTGAGCTCTTGTTTCTCCTCCATTGTTGACCCTCTTGAGCTTGCTTATCTCTCAATCCCTCCAATGATTCTTGCTCCTTCTTGAGGGAAAAGAGAGAGGAGATCTAGATCCACATTTCCACCAATCAATCTCTCCTCTAAGTGAGGGGAGCTCATTGGATTTAGATCTTGGGATTCATTTGTTGCTTCCTTGCTCTTCCTCTCATCTTCCTCCATAGCATTAGTTGCTTTGGTGGGATTTGAGAGTGAATTGCTTTGAGCACTTTGTGTTCTTGCCATTGCATTAGGTGCATCGGTTTGAGTTCTCCACGGTGATACGTGGAGGTGAAGTTTGAGAAGCTCATTACTCTTTGTGGTTCTGTTGCTCTTGGGTTGTTGTAACCCTAGGAGGCTTTGTGAGTCTCGGAGGAAGTCCGAGGCATTGTTGGGAGGCTCCAACTCATTGTGGAGTTCCCCGACCTTTGTGTATCGGTTTGGTCAACGCCTTCAAGTCGACCTCATAGTGGAACGAGCCAATCCCTCACGGGTGAAGCTCACGGAGAATAGGGTGAGCACATCGTGCTATTGGAGTGCCTAGGAGGCTCCACACCCCTCCAACGTAGACGTACTTCCATTGGGAAGGAACTACGGGAAACATCTCCTCGTGTCCACTTTGCGGTTACTTCTATACCCAAACCTTTACTTATGCATTTACCTTTGTGATAGCCATCGAGCTTGAAGTTATCTATTGCTATCACTTAGTTGTTTTCTTGCTTAGCATAAGTTGTTGGTGCACATAGGTGAACCTAGCTTGTTTAGGTTTTGTGCTTGATAAATTAAACGCTAGTTTTATTCCGCATTTATTCAAGCCTAAACCGTAATTATTTTAAAACGCCTATTCACCCCCCCTCTAGGCGACATCCTCGTTCTTTCAATTGGTATCAGAGCCAGGCTCTCTTTTATTAGGCTTCACCGCCTTGAGAGTAAAGATGTCGTTTAGAGACTTAGCAAATGATCCCACTTTCATATTCGATGGCACAAATTATGATGTTTGGAAAATTCGCATGCTTAATCTTTTTCGGGTGTATGGCCCAAAAATGGAGAGAATTGTAGATATGGATTTTCCTCCTCCAAAGGATCTCCAAAAGTTATCTTTAGAGGATGAGGAAAACTCTTATCTCAATTCTCTAGTATCTCATGCTATTGTTGGTGTTTTGAGCAATGTAGTTCTTGAGTCAATCATGCCTTTTCGGAATGCTCATGATTTATGGACAAAGCTTCAAGACAAATATGATGTGTCCAATATTATTGAGGATGATTGTTCTCCCTCCACTTCCGGGCGTGATGAGTTCTCAACTTCCTCTACTTCACCAACATGTGGTAAGCCACAACCTAATGAGATGGTGAGTAGTGCTAGCTTTGCAACAATGGTAGTAAACTTACTATTGATGATTCTTTGCCTCAACATTGTTGCAATGATCTACCTTTGGACTTAAACACATCTAGCACCATTCATGCTTTACATGCTTGTGTTGATAGTCCTTGCATATCATGTGGAAATTGTTTGTCTAAATCTCATGATGATATGCTTGCTTTATCTTGTTGCCATACTACAAATGTGTGTGTTTCCTCTATTCCTTTGGTCACTAACATTATAGAGGAAACCCAACTTCCAATGGAACAAGATGGTACTTGAGTGGTGCCTCAAGCAATGATTCATCTTCATCGGCCATATTTTGCCTTATGGCTAAGGACTCAAAGGTATCTCCTACTTTGAATCCCATTGAATCCGATGATGATGGTGATGTTAATAATGAAGAGAATGATATTGTTGATTCTCTAAATAAGAAAGGTGAAATTGTCTTTCATGCTTTGAGTAAAAATAAAAATGCTCGCTCTAACTTCATGGAAATCTTGGCTAATGCTATTGAGAGCAATAAACTTATTTATGAGCATGAGGACACCATTGTGGAAATGGAAGGTCGTGAGCAAGGCTACACCGATGAGATCGGGGATCTTTCTATTGCTCTTAATGAAGAGCAAGAGCGTAGAAGGATCCTTGAGGAAAAACTTTGTAGTCTTGAGGAATCTTATAGTTTAGACTTTTCTAAATTAAGAGAAGATCATGCTCTTGCTCTTTCTAATGTCCTCAAATCTAAAAATGATGATGCTTGTGCTACTAACTCTACTTATTGTGAAGCATCCATATTAAAGGAGAATGTTGAGCTAAGGGCTCAACTTGAGTTGCTAACAAGCAATTATAGGAAATTGGAAGAAAGTCATGAAAAGCTCTCGAGCTCTCATAATGATCTTCTAGTCTCCCATGATCGGCTAAAGTTAGCTCATGAGGCTACTTCAACTAAGGTAACATCTTGTGAGCCTCATGTGGACAATGGCACAACTTCTACTCGAAATGTTATATTGTCTTGTGCTAGTCCTAGTAGTTCATCCACTCATGATATTGTTACACCTTGTGATGAATTGCTTTCCATGCCTTGTTGCTCTAACAATGAAGCTTCTACTTCCTCTAGTACTTGTGTTGTTACTAACCATGTAGAGGAGATAAAAGAGCTCAAGGCCCAAGTCACTTCTTTGAAGAAAGACTTGGAAAAGCGTCATGTTGGGAAGTCGGCACTTGACAATATGTTGAGTGTGCAAAAATCTCCCAATGACAAGAGTGGACTTGGATTCAACTCCGATGTTAAGAAGAAGTCCAACATTAAGAAGAAGCACAAGACCATCAAGAAGAAGGGCCTAGAACAAGTAAAAGATTCGGCCAAGATTGTTTGCTTCAAGTGCAAGATTGAAGGGCATCATGTGAGATCTTGCCCAATGAAGAAGAAGCATTTAAGTGAGAAGCAACAAGGGAAGCGGCCTCAAGTTCATACTCAAGTATCCAACGTTGAAGAAAGGCCACTTCCCAAGGAGAATCAAGCTAAAGCTTCTCAAGTTGAGAAATCAACTAAGAAGAAAGGTGGAAGTAGATGTTGCTATCTATGTCGCGAGAAGGGACATCTTGCTTCTTCATGCACTAACGGTACCTTATCCAACCCAATCATAATTGATGATGTTTACTCTCTTGAGAAGGATAAGGTTGGCAATGTGTTTGCCAAATTTGTTGGTACTCAAAGTGGTGTCAAGAAAAGAACCATTTGGGTGGCCAAGCCTATTGTGACTAACCTCTTAGGACCCAACTTGGTTGGGGACCAACAAGCTAAAACTTGATCAATAGGTGTTGTGGAGGGCGTTGGAGACTTGGCTACATTATGAAGAATTAAGGGATCTTCATCAATCATATTTCCCAAGCCAAGTCATTTGGATTTTCATATCTCTATCTTATATCCAACGTGCCTCCTTGCGGTAACGTGTATTTAAATTATATATACATTGAAAGTTGCTTGCCCCTTGCATGTGTTTGGTTTTGTACCTTGCATGTGTTTGACTATGATGTGCCTACCACTTACCTATCTTGAGTAATCTAGTGTGTGTATGTTGGTTTGCACATCATGGTTGTGTGTGTTTGTGTTGAGCCTCTATTGTTTCTTGTTTATCTTAATTGGCTCTTGTGATAGTTTAATGGACTTTCCATTTTGGGGAGTGATATGCTTTCGGCACGTCACAATCCTAAAAATGTGTATACATGAGGAATACCACTTAGTGTTGATATATCAATATTATCTAGTCTCTATGTGGTATGTCATGCTCATGAGAAATTCGAATTCTAAATGTCCATTAACTATCTCTATTTGTTTTTTGTTTGCCTCTTGTTGAAAACAAATGGATTATCACATTATGGGGGAGTAATAAGCATTGTGCATATTACGAACCTAGAAAATGTGAACAAGTGAGGTTTTGCCACTTAGAATTGATATTGTAAATTATCTTGTTCCTATGTGGCATGTTTCTCAAACAAGTTCCATATTTGCCTATTCGCTCTTGTTTTGAGAATATGATCGAATATCTTTGTCATTTACCACCGAGAATTATCTCCATACATTACTTGTCTTTACAAGTGATAATCTTATTTGTGGTAAAGTATATTGATCATATTTCATTGGTCTTTGCTCTTAATTGCCTTATTTATTGCCAAGGATTAGTTTTGATCAAACTTTCTTTTGTCTTCCTTGACCTTTGGTCCTCTTGCTCTACTCATGTTGTTTTGTGTTTTCTTAAAATAAGAAAAGCCGTGATCCCATTCTTGTGCATTTACATTCAAAGTCACACTTCTAAGATAATGCACTATTCTTGGGGGAGCTATCCTATTTTGAGTAGAACACCATCTTTTAAATTGGTATTGGATCTTATTGCTTTTCTTGAACATGACTAGTGTTTGAATAATATATTTGGAGTGTAATGATCCCATTTGTGTGCATTTTGCATTCCAATGCAAGATCATAAATAATGCACAAATCTTGGGGGAGCTATCCTATATGCTTTAGAACATTATTTGTCTTCAATTGCTTTGATCTATTTTAAATTGGTGTTTGAGCCCGATGACATGTCTCGTGGAAAGACAAACCTTTTTGTCTTGGTACTTTGTGCCATCATAGAAAGTGTAGAGGGTTTGGTCTATTTGTTGGAATCTTTCTCTCTTTGGGAGTTAGTTATCTCATTCCTTGATCTTTCATTTGGTATCTCTTCTTTTGGTATCTTTCTCAATCATGTGTTGATTTGGGTTTTGATATAATTTGGACAATTCTCTTGCATGTCACACTTTGGTGTGCCTTCTTGGTATTCTTTGTATTTTGTCCAAATCGTGTCTTCTTTTGGTTCTTGAAGGTCTTGACATGCATATTTACTTCATGTATATTATGGCATGTTTACTTTCTTTGATCCAATATATCGGGTAAACTCCACCGAATCCTAAATCGGCTAAGATGTGCATGAAATTCAATTTCATATCCATATGCACATATTCATGTGGAGTTTGTCCAATGTATTGTAGTTTCCTAACTACTTCGGACCCAATATGTTTGGGGACCATTTTGTACTTGAATTGTGTTTTAGGTACTTCGGAGATGCATTGGATGCCTTGTCTCATTCATAAGGAAGGTGCTCTCACCATGTGCTTATTGAAGCCAAGCTATGATGATCGTGATTGCTAAATCTTCTACATCACCAATGCCATCTCGGTAACAAGTATCTACCTCATGCATACATTTCTTGCATTCAACCTTGTGTAGGTTGCATCTTGGCATGATTTCTTTTGTTCCTTGTGATACTTGTTTCCCTTCTCAAAGCATCCCAACTATCACTTTTCCCTTGTGGATATTTGTGATGCCTTTGATGCGTTTGTGTTGGAAGTCTATTTATATCCTTTAAGATAAATTTGAGCTATGTGCTATGCTTTTAAGCAAAGATCTTAATGGTGTATATATGACTTCCTCTTGGGTATCATGTTCTTCTCTTTAGTAACTATTTTGTGTGTACATGTTTCTTTGTGGATGTATATCATATGATTGTTATCTACTTAGAAATCTATACACATGAGAAATGTTACATCGCAAATTGATATCCTATTTCCTTGGTGTCCACCTCTTTATGTTTTTGGATCTTTTGGTGGCTCCGGAAAATATTTGCCTTATGAGTGCTTGCCCTATTTTATTGGATCTTGTGCACTCATTTTTGTCGGTTGTGTGTGTTGAAATGACATGCTTTGCTCCTTGCTTATCATTCCTTTGAGACTATGGTGATGCTCAATGCTCACCTATGATGTACTCTTATAAAAGGCTTTGCTATGTCACACACATCATTTGGTTGAGCCTAAATCTTTTAAATGTTCTCGCATTTGGATATTTTGTCGGTCTTTTTTGATGCTCAACCATATGATTTTGCAAGTGTTATGCCTTGTTTTATACATTCTCTCTTGCACATGTTTTGTGTTTCAAAGGATTATGGGGGAGTGAGGATTCCATGTTGTGCACACTATATTGCAATATAAATCCTTATTGTGCACGTACCTTGGGGAGTTCCCTCTTGATTATTAGAACACTTGGTTGATCTTATCATAATATTTTCTTTTGTTCAATTGGTTTTGGGTCTTTGATTGCATGTTTCATTCGTTGATACTTTTCAATATCATCCTTTTGCAATCTTTGGATCCTCAATATAATTTGATCTCCCAAATCTATTCGTCATTGAATATGTGCATTTGATTTCACTCATATCTTGAGAAATGCATACTTTATGGGGGAGCTCTTATTATATTGGCCTTCTAAATTTCACCCATTTCGGCAATGGCCAATGGGGGAGAAGTTTAGAGGGTTTAAGGGAATTTGGTTTTATGCTTTGTTTGTTCTTAAGCATTTGCTTTTTCATGCTCATGCATCCTTGCTTATTCCTTTGCATGGTTGCTTAATTCATTATATAAACCCTCGTAAAAGGGATTGTCATCAATTACCAAAATGGGGGAGATTGAAAGAGCATGGTGCCCCCATGTGTGGTTTTGGTAATTAATGACAATCCTTATGGACTAATGTTTGCATTGATATATCCTTAGATCTTGTCCATAGGAAAATGTTGGAGTTCATGTGTTGGACTCTAGAAGATTATAAGATGACCAAGATCTTTTAAAGGTTTATATGAAGAATGGTCATGTGTTGAGTTGAGCATATTTCAAGCATGTCTTGAAGAATATGATGGCGTGGATATTCTTGTTCACCTTCAAGACATCATCCTTGTGAAGAGAGAAGGAAAGATACCTTGGCTGAAATCGACTTAACGGTAGTACCGCCAGTGGGCAGCGGTAGTACCGCTCCTTCTGGAGTAGTACTGCTGCAGCACGCAGGCAGTCTTCTCCAACGGTACTACCGCTGGAAGTACCGCTGGAGATACCGTTCAGAAGGTTTTTAGCCACTGTCTCCAACGGTATCTGTCCGGTACCCCCCACGTACTACCGATGGAATACCACGAATTTATTCGAGGCATGACAGCGGTAGTACCGGTGGATTCTGGCGGTAGTACCGGTGCCTGGTAACTACGGTAGCACTCTGTGCTACCGCTGCAACTGAGTATCGGAACCACTGAGGTACCGCGTGGAGGTCAGTAGCGGTAGTACCGCTGTTCGTCAGCGGTAGTACCGCTGTGCACATTTCTGTGCATAACGGTTGGTTTTTCAGGGGCCCTTATAAAAGGTATCTTCCCATGGGCATGCATCAAAGGAAGATTCCATATAGCCCATGGCGGATGACGTCAAGCGGTGGTCGTCATCAAGATTATGGCCAAGTGAAGATGTTCCTAAAAGTGGCTCTCCCATATTGTGTATGGGGAGCATTTCACAAGCCTTCACCAAGCGGAGCGCAATCAAGAAAGGTGATCCAACTTGAGGTGATCAAGATCGTCATCATCTAGCTCAAGTGGATTGCGCAAGGCAAAGGTATGATCTTGATAGGGTTTCTATTTTACCGGTCTCATGGTGTTAGTGAGAGACCGGATTATAGGATAGATGCCACACTTTCAAGAGGGGCTCTCGAATGAGTAACTTGATCGTATCGTCCGGAGAGAGCTCAAACCTTTGCATTCTTCGCATCATCTTTCTTGGCTCTTATTTGGGATTTCTCCATGTGTGGTTTTAGAGCATGTCATGATCTTCAAGACAAGCTCAAGTTCATCAAAAACGGATTCCGTAAGAAAAACTTATTGCGTTTTTGGTGTTGGAGGTTTTACCGGTTGTTCTATTTTTGAGAGGTCTAACCTTTCCCCATTTGGTTTTATCCTCCCTTGTTGGACTATGATGTTTCTCTGCATGATCTTGTAAAGCTCGTCGTTGTGATTCCAACGAGCCCAAGATCATCGAAAACGGAGTTCGGATGATCAAGATATCGTCGTTTTCGTTTGGACGTTTCTGCAGTTTTCCGTGCAGCGGTAGTACCGGGTCTGTACCGCCCGGGTACCGCCCGAGACAGTACCGAAATCGCCCGAAATCATCCCAGAACGGTAGTACCGCTGCCGGGGGGCGGTAGTACCGCCCCTGGGCGCGTTTTGAGCGCCCGAAATCCCCAGAACGGTAGTACCGCTGCCGGGGGCGGTAGTACCGTCCCTGGGCACGTTTTGGCCATAACGGGCAGATTTTTGAGGTCCTATTTAAGGGGGTCTTCTTCCCCAATGACCCCCACTCTTGAGCTCTGTTTTCTCCTCCATTGTTGACCCTCTTGAGCTTGCTTATCTCTCAATCCCTCCAATGATTCTTGCTCCTTCTTGAGGGAAAAGAGAGAGGAGATCTAGATCCACATTTCCACCAATCAATCTCTCCTCTAAGTGAGGGGAGCTCATTGGATTTAGATCTTGGGATTCATTTGTTGCTTCCTTGCTCTTCCTCTCATCTTCCTCCATAGCATTAGTTGCTTTGGTGGGATTTGAGAGTGAATTGCTTTGAGCACTTTGTGTGTTCTTGCCATTGCATTAGGTGCATCGGTTTGAGTTCTCCACGGTGATACGTGGAGGTGAAGTTTGAGAAGCTCACTACTCTTGTGGTTCTGTTACTCTTGGGTTGCTTGTAACCCTAGGAGGCTTTGTGAGTCTCGGAGGAAGTCCGAGGCATTGTTGGGAGGCTCCAACTCATTGTGGAGTTCCCCGACCTTTGTGTATCGGTTTGGTCAACGCCTTCAAGTCGACCTCATAGTGGAACGAGCCAATCCCTCACGGGTGAAGCTCACGGAGAATAGGGTGAGCACATCGTGCTATTGGAGTGCCTAGGAGGCTCCACACCCCTCCAACGTAGACGTACTTCCATTGGGAAGGAACTACGGGAAACATCTCCTCGTGTCCACTTTGCGGTTACTTCTATACCCAAACCTTTACTTATGCATTTACCTTTGTGATAGCCATCGAGCTTGAAGTTATCTATTGCTATCACTTAGTTGTTTTCTTGCTTAGCATAAGTTGTTGGTGCACATAGGTGAACCTAGCTTGTTTAGGTTTTGTGCTTGATAAATTAAACGCTAGTTTTATTCCGCATTTATTCAAGCCTAAACCGTAATTATTTTAAAACGCCTATTCACCCCCCCTCTAGGCGACATCCTCGTTCTTTCAATTGGTATCAGAGCCAGGCTCTCTTTTATTAGGCTTCACCGCCTTGAGAGTAAAGATGTCGTTTAGAGACTTAGCAAATGATCCCACTTTCATATTCGATGGCACAAATTATGATGTTTGGAAAATTCGCATGCTTAATCTTTTTCGGGTGTATGGCCCAAAAATGGAGAGAATTGTAGATATGGATTTTCCTCCTCCAAAGGATCTCCAAAAGTTATCTTTAGAGGATGAGGAAAACTCTTATCTCAATTCTCTAGTATCTCATGCTATTGTTGGTGTTTTGAGCAATGTAGTTCTTGAGTCAATCATGCCTTTTCGGAATGCTCATGATTTATGGACAAAGCTTCAAGACAAATATGATGTGTCCAATATTATTGAGGATGATTGTTCTCCCTCCACTTCCGGGCGTGATGAGTTCTCAACTTCCTCTACTTCACCAACATGTGGTAAGCCACAACCTAATGAGATGGTGAGTAGTGGTAGGCTTTGCAACAATGGTAGTAAACTTACTATTGATGATTCTTTGCCTCAACATTGTTGCAATGATCTACCTTTGGACTTAAACACATCTAGCACCATTCATGCTTTACATGCTTGTGTTGATAGTCCTTGCATATCATGTGGAAATTGTTTGTCTAAATCTCATGATGATATGCTTGCTTTATCTTGTTGCCATACTACAAATGTGTGTGTTTCCTCTATTCCTTTGGTCACTAACATTATAGAGGAAACCCAACTTCCAATGGAACAAGATGGTACTTGAGTGGTGCCTCAAGCAATGATTCATCTTCATCGGCCATATTTTGCCTTATGGCTAAGGACTCAAAGGTATCTCCTACTTTGAATCCCATTGAATCCGATGATGATGGTGATGTTAATAATGAAGAGAATGATATTGTTGATTCTCTAAATAAGAAAGGTGAAATTGTCTTTCATGCTTTGAGTAAAAATAAAAATGCTCGCTCTAACTTCATGGAAATCTTGGCTAATGCTATTGAGAGCAATAAACTTATTTATGAGCATGAGGACACCATTGTGGAAATGGAAGGTCGTGAGCAAGGCTACACCGATGAGATCGGGGATCTTTCTATTGCTCTTAATGAAGAGCAAGAGCGTAGAAGGATCCTTGAGGAAAAACTTTGTAGTCTTGAGGAATCTTATAGTTTAGACTTTTCTAAATTAAGAGAAGATCATGCTCTTGCTCTTTCTAATGTCCTCAAATCTAAAAATGATGATGCTTGTGCTACTAACTCTACTTATTGTGAAGCATCCATATTAAAGGAGAATGTTGAGCTAAGGGCTCAACTTGAGTTGCTAACAAGCAATTATAGGAAATTGGAAGAAAGTCATGAAAAGCTCTCGAGCTCTCATAATGATCTTCTAGTCTCCCATGATCGGCTAAAGTTAGCTCATGAGGCTACTTCAACTAAGGTAACATCTTGTGAGCCTCATGTGGACAATGGCACAACTTCTACTCGAAATGTTATATTGTCTTGTGCTAGTCCTAGTAGTTCATCCACTCATGATATTGTTACACCTTGTGATGAATTGCTTTCCATGCCTTGTTGCTCTAACAATGAAGCTTCTACTTCCTCTAGTACTTGTGTTGTTACTAACCATGTAGAGGAGATAAAAGAGCTCAAGGCCCAAGTCACTTCTTTGAAGAAAGACTTGGAAAAGCGTCATGTTGGGAAGTCGGCACTTGACAATATGTTGAGTGTGCAAAAATCTCCCAATGACAAGAGTGGACTTGGATTCAACTCCGATGTTAAGAAGAAGTCCAACATTAAGAAGAAGCACAAGACCATCAAGAAGAAGGGCCTAGAACAAGTAAAAGATTCGGCCAAGATTGTTTGCTTCAAGTGCAAGATTGAAGGGCATCATGTGAGATCTTGCCCAATGAAGAAGAAGCATTTAAGTGAGAAGCAACAAGGGAAGCGGCCTCAAGTTCATACTCAAGTATCCAACGTTGAAGAAAGGCCACTTCCCAAGGAGAATCAAGCTAAAGCTTCTCAAGTTGAGAAATCAACTAAGAAGAAAGGTGGAAGTAGATGTTGCTATCTATGTCGCGAGAAGGGACATCTTGCTTCTTCATGCACTAACGGTACCTTATCCAACCCAATCATAATTGATGATGTTTACTCTCTTGAGAAGGATAAGGTTGGCAATGTGTTTGCCAAATTTGTTGGTACTCAAAGTGGTGTCAAGAAAAGAACCATTTGGGTGGCCAAGCCTATTGTGACTAACCTCTTAGGACCCAACTTGGTTGGGGACCAACAAGCTAAAACTTGATCAATAGGTGTTGTGGAGGGCGTTGGAGACTTGGCTACATTATGAAGAATTAAGGGATCTTCATCAATCATATTTCCCAAGCCAAGTCATTTGGATTTTCATATCTCTATCTTATATCCAACGTGCCTCCTTGCGGTAACGTGTATTTAAATTATATATACATTGAAAGTTGCTTGCCCCTTGCATGTGTTTGGTTTTGTACCTTGCATGTGTTTGACTATGATGTGCCTACCACTTACCTATCTTGAGTAATCTAGTGTGTGTATGTTGGTTTGCACATCATGGTTGTGTGTGTTTGTGTTGAGCCTCTATTGTTTCTTGTTTATCTTAATTGGCTCTTGTGATAGTTAATGGACTTTCCATTTTGGGAGAGTGATATGCTTTCGGCACGTCACAATCCTAAAAATGTGTATACATGAGGAATACCACTTAGTGTTGATATATCAATATTATCTAGTCTCTATGTGGTATGTCATGCTCATGAGAAATTCGAATTCTAAATGTCCATTAACTATCTCTATTTGTTTTTTGTTTGCCTCTTGTTGAAAACAAATGGATTATCACATTATGGGGGAGTAATAAGCATTGTGCATATTACGAACCTAGAGAATGTGAACAAGTGAGGTTTTGCCACTTAGAATTGATATTGTAAATTATCTTGTTCCTATGTGGCATGTTTCTCAAACAAGTTCCATATTTGCCTATTCGCTCTTGTTTTGAGAATATGATCACGAATATCTTTGTCATTTACCACCGAGAATTATCTCCATACATTACTTGTCTTTACAAGTGATAATCTTATTTGTGGTAAAGTATATCGATCATTTTCATTGGTCTTTGCTCTTAATTGCCTTATTTATTGCCAAGGATTAGTTTTGATCAAACTTTCTTTTGTCTTCCTTGACCTTTGGTCCTCTTGCTCTACTCATGTTGTTTTGTGTTTTTCTTAAAATAAGAAAACCGTGATCCCATTCTTGTGCATTTACATTCAAAGTTACACTTCTAAAATAATGCACTATTCTTGGGGGAGCTATCCTATTTTGAGTAGAACACCATCTTTTAAATTGGTATTGGATCTTATTGCTTTTCTTGAACATGACTAGTGTTTGAATAATATATTTGGAGTGTAATGATCCCATTTGTGTGCATTTTGCATTCCAATGCAAGATCATAAATAATGCACAAATCTTGGGGGAGCTATCCTATATGCTTTAGAACATTATTTGTCTTCAATTGCTTTTGATCTATTTTAAATTGGTGTTTGAGCCCGATGACATGTCTCGTGGAAAGACAAACCTTTTTGTCTTGGTACTTTGTGCCATCATAGAAAGTGTAGAGGGTTTGGTCTATTTGTTGGAATCTTTCTCTCTTTGGGAGTTAGTTATCTCATTCCTTGATCTTTCATTTGGTATATCTTCTTTTGGTATCTTTCTCAATCATGTGTTGATTTGGGTTTTGATATTATTTGGACAATTCTCTTGCATGTCACACTTTGGTGTGCCTTCTTGGTATTCTTTGTATTTTGTCCAAATCGTGTCTTCTTTTGGTTCTTGAAGGTCTTGACATGCATATTTACTTCATGTATTATTATGGCATGTTTTACTTTCTTTGATCCAATATATCGGGTAAACTCCACCGAATCCTAAATCGGCTAAGATGTGCATGAAATTCAATTTCATATCCATATGCACATATTCATGTGGAGTTTGTCCAATGTATTGTAGTTTCCTAACTACTTCGGACCCAATATGTTTGGGGACCATTTTGTACTTGAATTGTGTTTTAGGTACTTCGGAGATGCATTGGATGCCTTGTCTCATTCATAAGGAAGGTGCTCTCACCATGTGCTTATTGAAGCCAAGCTATGATGATCGTGATTGCTAAATCTTCTACATCACCAATGCCATCTCGGTAACAAGTATCTACCTCATGCATACATTCTTGCATTCAACCTTGTGTAGGTTGCATCTTGGCATGATTTCTTTTGTTCCTTGTGATACTTGTTTCCCTTCTCAAAGCATCCCAACTATCACTTTTCCCTTGTGGATATTTGTGATGCCTTTGATGCGTTTGTGTTGGAAGTCTATTTATATCCTTTAAGATAAATTTGAGCTATGTGCTATGCTTTTAAGCAAAGATCTTAATGGTGTATATATGACTTCCTCTTGGGTATCATGTTCTTCTCTTTAGTAACTATTTTGTGTGTACATGTTTCTTTGTGGATGTATATCATATGATTGTTATCTACTTAGAAATCTATACACATGAGAAATGTTACATCACAAATTGATATCCTATTTCCTTGGTGTCCACCTCTTTATGTTTTTGGATCTTTTGGTGGCTCCGGAAAATATTTGCCTTATGAGTGCTTGCCCTATTTTATTGGATCTTGTGCACTCATTTTTGTCGGTTGTGTGTGTTGAAATGACATGCTTTGCTCCTTGCTTATCATTCCTTTGAGACTATGGTGATGCTCAATGCTCACCTATGATGTACTCTTATAAAAGGCTTTGCTATGTCACACACATCATTTGGTTGAGCCTAAATCTTTTAAATGTTCTCGCATTTGGATATTTTGTCGGTCTTTTTTTGATGCTCAACCATATGATTTTGCAAGTGTTATGCCTTGTTTTATACATTCTCTCTTGCACATGTTTTGTGTTTCAAAGGATTATGGGGGAGTGAGGATTCCATGTTGTGCATACTATATTGCAATATAAATCCTTATTGTGCACGTACCTTGGGGAGTTCCCTCTTGATTATTAGAACACTTGGTTGATCTTATCATAATATTTTCTTTTGTTCAATTGGATTTGGGTTCTTTGATTGCATGTTTCATTCGTTGATACCCTTTCACCATATCATCCTTTTGCAATCTTTGGATCCTCAATATAATTTGATCTCCCTAAATCTATTCGTCATTGAATATGTGCATTTGATTTCACTCATATCTTGAGAAATGCATACTTTATGGGGGAGCTCTTATTATATTGGCCTTCTAAAAATTTCACCCATTTCGGCAATGGTGCCAATGGGGGAGAAGTTTAGAGGGTTTAAGGGAATTTGGTTTTATGCTTTGGTTGTTCTTAAGCATTTGCCTTTTTCATGCTCATGCATCCTTGCTTATTCCTTTGCATGGTTGCTTAATTCATTATATAAACCCTCGTAAAAGGGATTGTCATCAATTACCAAAATGGGGGAGATTGAAAGAGCATGGTGCCCCCATGTGTGGTTTTGGTAATTAATGACAATCCTTATGGACTAATGTTTGCTTTGATATATCCTTAGATCTTGTCCATAGGAAAATGTTGGAGTTCATGTGTTGGACTCTAGAAGATTATAAGATGACCAAGATCCTTTTAAAGAGTTTATATGAAGAATGGTCATGTGTTGAGTTGAGCATATTTCAAGCATGTCTTGAAGAATATGATGGCGTGGATATTCTTGTTCACCTTCAAGACATCATCCTTGTGAAGAGAGAAGGAAAGATACCTTGGCTGAAATCGACTTAACGGTAGTACCGCCAGTGGGCAGCGGTAGTACCGCTCCTTCTGGAGTAGTACTGCTGCAGCACGCAGGCAGTCTTCTCCAACGGTACTACCGCTGGAAGTACCGCTGGAGATACCGTTCAGAAGGTTTTTAGCCACTGTCTCCAACGGTATCTGTCCGGTACCCCCCACGTACTACCGATGGAATACCACGAATTTATTCAAGGCATGACAGCGGTAGTACCGGTGGATTCTGGCGGTAGTACCGGTGCCTGGTAACTACGGTAGCACTCTGTGCTACCGCTGCAACTGAGTATCGGAACCACTGAGGTACCGCGTGGAGGTCAGTAGCGGTAGTACCGCTGTTCGTCAGCGGTAGTACCGCTGTGCACATTTCTGTGCATAACGGTTGGTTTTTCAGGGGCCCTTATAAAAGGTATCTTCCCATGGGCATGCATCAAAGGAAGATTCCATATAGCCCATGGCGGATGACGTCAAGCGGTGGTCGTCATCAAGATTATGGCCAAGTGAAGATGTTCCTAAAAGTGGCTCTCCCATATTGTGTATGGGGAGCATTTCACAAGCCTTCACCAAGCGGAGCGCAATCAAGAAAGGTGATCCAACTTGAGGTGATCAAGATCGTCATCATCTAGCTCAAGTGGATTGCGCAAGGCAAAGGTATGATCTTGATAGGGTTTCTATTTTACCGGTCTCATGGTGTTAGTGAGAGACCGGATTATAGGATAGATGCCACACTTTCAAGAGGGGCTCTCGAATGAGTAACTTGATCGTATCGTCTGGAGAGAGCTCAAACCTTTGCATTCTTCGCATCATCTTTCTTGGCTCTTATTTGGGATTTCTCCATGTGTGGTTTTAGAGCATGTCATGATCTTCAAGACAAGCTCAAGTTCATCAAAAACGGATTCCGTAAGAAAAACTTATTGCGTTTTTGGTGTTGGAGGTTTTACCGGTTGTTCTATTTTTGAGAGGTCTAACATTTCCCCATTTGGTTTTATCCTCCCTTGTTGGACTATGATGTTTCTCCGCATGATCTTGTAAAGCTCGTCGTTGTGATTCCAACGAGCCCAAGATCATCGAAAACGGAGTTCGGATGATCAAGATATCGTCGTTTTCGTTTGGACGTTTCTGCAGTTTTCCGTGCAGCGGTAGTACCGGGTCTGTACCGCCCGGGTACCGCCCGAGACAGTACCGAAATCGCCCGAAATCATCCCAGAACGGTAGTACCGCTGCCGGGGGGCGGTAGTACCGCCCCTGGGCGCGTTTTGAGCGCCCGAAATCCCCAGAACGGTAGTACCGCTGCCTGGGGGCGGTAGTACCGTCCCTGGGCACGTTTTGGCCATAACGGGCAGATTTTTGAGGTCCTATTTAAGGGGGTCTTCTTCCCCAATGACCCCCACCTCTTGAGCTCTTGTTTCTCCTCCATTGTTGACCCTCTTGAGCTTGCTTATCTCTCAATCCCTCCAATGATTCTTGCTCCTTCTTGAGGGAAAAGAGAGAGGAGATCTAGATCCACATTTTCACCAATCAATCTCTCCTCTAAGTGAGGGGAGCTCATTGGATTTAGATCTTGGGATTCATTTGTTGCTTCCTTGCTCTTCCTCTCATCTTCCTCCATAGCATTAGTTGCTTTGGTGGGATTTGAGAGTGAATTGCTTTGAGCACTTTGTGTGTTCTTGCCATTGCATTAGGTGCATCGGTTTGAGTTCTCCACGGTGATACGTGGAGGTGAAGTTTGAGAAGCTTACTACTCTTGGTGGTTCGTGTTACTCCTTGGGTTGGTTGTAACCCTAGGAGGCTTTGTGAGTCTCGGAGGAAGTCCGAGGCATTGTTGGGAGGCTCCAACTCATTGTGGAGTTCCCCGACCTTTGTGTATCGGTTTGGTCAACGCCTTCAAGTCGACCTCATAGTGGAACGAGCCAATCCCTCACGGGTGAAGCTCACGGAGAATAGGGTGAGCACATCGGTGCTATTGGAGTGCCTAGGAGGCTCCACACCCCTCCAACGTAGACGTACTTCCATTGGGAAGGAACTACGGGAAACATCTCCTCGTGTCCACTTTGCGGTTACTTCTATACCCAAACCTTTACTTATGCATTTACCTTTGTGATAGCCATCGTGCTTGAAGTTATCTATTGCTATCACTTAGTTGTTGTTCTTGCTTAGCATAAGTTGTTGGTGCACATAGGTGAACCTAGTTCGTTTAGGTTTTGTGCTTGATAAATTAAACGCTAGTTTTATTCCGCATTTATTCAAGCCTAAACCGTAATTATTTTAAAACGCCTATTCACCCCCCCCCTCTAGGCGACATCCTCGTTCTTTCACTTGGCTCTCCACTCGGCGGATCATGTCCCTCCTCTCCCCATCCGGCGTGTAGTCCACGAACGGGCTATCCTTTAGCGCTTCCCAACAATGGCCAAACTTCCACTCCATCGTCTCCGGCCTCCCCCCAAGCGCGTTGTACAGTAGGACGGCATCATCTATCTATGAAAATGAAATAGGTACTCCATAAATCGGTGCTAAAGCATTTGAGAATTGGATCCAACATTGTAGAAAATTTGACAATAAAAACTTACGGAACCCATTTGAGCAAAGCATACGGCGAACTTGTTCACTTCCGCCACTATGATGTGCCATCTATGGCGTAGGGAGCCCTCATCGCGGACAAATTCCGAGTTTGCATTGAAAACTTGACCGATCCGGCCCCAAAACGTAGCACGGTGGAGTGTTCCGGTCACAGGATCCTCCGGGTGGACAACCACGCATTGCACAGCAGCTTATCATCGCCGACGGTGTACGCCGGACCTCTAGGAATGGCCTACGGAGTACATCGGACATCAAATTCCTAATCATTCTACTCCTATCTAAAATGTGAGCATTCCAATCGGAGGCGGAGGAGGAGATTGGGAGGCGAACCTGCGGAAGCACCGCCATTGCCGGGTTGGACGCGGCGGCGGCGGCGACGGCGGAACTGCCAGCGGCGGCGTTGGGCGCGGCGGCTTCCGACCCGGGGCAGCTCCCAATCTCCTCCTTCGCCTCCGCGAACGCATGCCAGTACAGCTCGGTGGCGGATTCGCTGCCGGAGCCGGCCATTGGGACGGAGAAGAGTGGAAATGGAGTGGAGTGAAAAGGGGATCGGAGGAGAGTGAAAGCTAGGGTTCCGACCGGGGTGGGGAATTTTCGGATATATGTGGGGTCATGTTAGGCCGCGTCCGACGTGGCGGCCTGTCCGGGCACGTCCGGACGCCCACAAACCCTCCCCACATATGGGCTGGGTTTGGGGTGTGCCGGACAGCTCGGACATTTGGGCTGGCTTTGAGGGCCTCCTTTGGGTGGTGGTTTTTAGCCCAAACCCTGTCCGGGCTGTCCTCCCGGACGTTTGGGGTGGGTTTGGGGTCTCCGGTTGGAGATGCTCTAAGTACTTCTTTTTAGGGAATTGTAACTAGTTTTATTTGCTGTTGTAACAGTTCACTCTATCATGCTTTGCTTATTCAACAAAATTAACCAATGCTTTATTGTCTTTGTTTCAAACTGAAATACTCCCCAGTCATATAAGAGTAATAACATTGATATTATATCACAGTAATTGCACAAGTAATTGTTGATAAAAATCATGTATTGACCAATCAATCTGGCTCACGTTATGATTGTTATATGATTAAGCAGATATTGGCAATCATTATACATGAACTGCGTTATGTTGATCAGATGATGCAGGCGAAGTAATATCATCTGCAGAGTTTGCTTCTGAACCCACAACCTTGGGTTTAACCAAAAACACAAACACATAAATGGTGCATACAAGCAAAGAGATACATAAATGTAACTTGCATATATCCGGTGAATATCTCAACCAATTAACCCCATCTCTTCTCATCATCAAAGTTTAACAAAGAGTCATAACAAAACCCGCTAATAAACAAGCCCCCAATCCACGGATCAAAATTTCAACTGGAACAGACAAAGATCAGCAAACCAGTACGTCGCATCAAAATTCTGCAGTTTCTGAGATGACCTACACATCAAAATTAGCATCGCTACTCAGACATGGCGTCTCTCAGCTGAACACGCTGGAGGCACAAAATGAAAAACAAAAGCCCGAAGAAAACCATCCCTTCCACTTCCAGCGTCCTTCACAACATGTATCTTCGACGCAGGATCAAATGTTTCGGATACAACCATGATGAATCTGATCACTTCTTTTGCTTTCCATAGCTATCTTTTATGTTTCCCTTATAGACTTTTGCAGTAATTATCATCTATTCGCCATGCTTCGCCATCTTATGTACAGTTGCCAGCAGAGCCTCAAATGACAAATGTCTGATCGGCATACCCATTCATTAAGCAAAAAGCGGCTTCAACGTCCACGCTATGACAAAGGAATAGGCTTGTACAGGTTCGACGTTCCATGGAATACAGTGAGGTGTGCCCCGTTAAGATAAGCTTCCAACTGCAGCCAGCAAGTATAGATTAAATTTACATCTCTCAGCCATCTGAACCCAACACAATAGCAACCGATAAATCAAATAACTCGGCAAACTGTAACAAACCTCTTCATGGGGGATTCTAGAGAAACCAAACTTCTTTGTCCAGATGGCTTCAGCTTCATGGGCGGCTGGAAGCACGAAGTGCTTGATCTTCAGTGAAATCAGCATCCTTTCCATGCATGAGAACAGAACTTGGAAGTAGCCCTGTTTTTAGTAAAAATATACAAGGAAACAAAAGGAATATGGAATCAATATGTCATATCTAGATAAAACAGCATTTGTTGACAGCACGGATAAAATAATGATAAGAAGCAACTGCAGACTCACCAATCCTTGAAGATCCATACTTGTTGCAACCAGTGGCAATTCTGCCACGTCACCTCCCATGACACGCAAAAGTGCTGCTGACACAACAGTAGGACTGCAATAGGCCGATAGGTTTTAGTACCGTTAGATGAAAAAAATTGGCCCATATTTGGTTTTGAACTAGTTAAGAATTCTTACCCTAGAGTTAAGACTGCACAGTACATTCCACTGTAATCTTGACCTGGCATTCCATCCTTAGGTCTCCTCCTGGAACATAAAAAATTATTAAGTGATATAGGAATTGAACAAAATATTATTAACAGTTATCTCTCTTACCCGTTGACCATCTCTGGAATTAGATCCCGGCCAGTATGAGCTTCAACGATCGGATCAAAAGATTGCTGCAAGGAGAAAACAACCAGACACGTGTACCGATCAGTATATAACATTGATAAAATAGTGAGCTAAGAGGTGAAGTGCCACAATCAGTATAAAATATTGCTAAACCCCTCAACCAAAATGTAAGGACATACATGAATAATAGGGACAGTAGATGAAAGCAATAAGTTGCCATCTTCAGTGGCACTTCTACCAGCGATTAACCGCCATCTGATATCTGTATTGGGGTCCATGACTAAACCTTTTGTTTCATGTTTCTTTCTAATGATATCAATATCTGACTCCGACAAAGGCTGGGCTCCGTTAGAAATTATATTGTCCAATGAGGAGCGTATCTCAGAGCAACTATTGCAACAGAACCACTCCCCTTCTGGTAATTCCTGCAAAGAAGAAACGGGCTACTGTGTTATCTTCCACTGAAGATGTCAGCACTTATTTCCTGTGACTATATCATGCACATAATTGTGAAGATGAAGTTGTTATGTGCTAACCTTTAGGTCTACCTGCGACTGACTCCTCAAACATCCTACATGGTATTCTTTCTCGCACTGAACAGCCAAGAAAGAAATGAGTTAGCACAATATACCAAGGTAAATACATAAATACATCATGTATGCAGTACCATAAACATTAAGCTCAAATTTATTGTTCATACTAAATCCATCAAGACAAAGAAAAATCATGCCTTAATATCAGGATCATAAGTTGAATTTAAGAAGAAAAAAAACATGATTCAATTCTAAAATGCAAATAAAGAAGGCATACTTGATCACAGAGTATCACAGTTCGCTCATCGAATACTGCATTGTTAAAATCCTTTTTCCTGTACAAAGAAGATTTATAAGAAAGATTACAACATAGACAATTAAATAGTAATAAAAAGAGACGGTAACAGCATAGCTAGATATTTTGGATGTAGCCTGCCAAATAACAACAAATCACAATAAACATAAAGCCGTCTTATTCATAATACAAGCCTGCCAGATAAAAAGGATCTTTACTTCCAGGTATCACCCTACAAGAGTTCCTTTAAGGTATGAGTTGTTACCTCAACGATTTATCAGATTCCAATCTTAATATGCACATAGAGCTGGTTTTGTTGGTTCAATCATAAGATCAGATTCTACAAAAACTCATTTCAAATCCCTTCCAAACAGTCTAAGACAAATGGACGGACACTTCTCCTCTTGTAGAGGATTTGGTGGATTTATGCTACCCAGACCACATCAATTGTTAATATTTACTGGTAGCTAGTTTCTGCTCGTGTGCTCTTTCCAGTACGGGTCTACCAGCGTTTGCACAACTTATGCCTATGTCACTACAGAAAATGTCTTAACATAATTTTTCAGACCACCCGTTCGCCCCCATGCTGTTATTACCATTTCTCTAAGTATATAAAATACTACAGTATAATATTTGGTAAACTTTACTTGCCACGGGTTCACAAATCCAATACCACTAGACACCGGCACAGTTCATATTATCATACTGATCTAACCTACACCTGAAAGTCTGTAAATTGATCATAAGCCAAAACATCTGCACCTTGGATCCAGCTACTAAGGTCTAAACTCTAAAATATTTACTAGCTGTAATTACCAGATCTGGTTCAAGTCTACCTTACTAATAGAGAAAATATATTAAAAGGAAAAACCTAAAGCAAGTAGTACTCACTTGCATATGGCACATCCTCCAAGGTCATCTGAGATTGGGACAATTCTTATAGCTCTCTTCATTATTTGTTCAATAGAATCAACTCCGGCTTGCCTTCCAGCAGCCTTAGCATTTTTATTTTCTGCTAAAGCCTTTTCTTTTTGAACAAGGATGCTACAGTTGTCACAAAACCACTCTGAGGGAACCTCAGACAGACCAACGCAAGCTACAAATTGTAAATAAGATCTATATTAGATTGATTGTTTAAGAAGAGTTGACCATACAAGAAGATAACTAACGAATACCACTCTTGAAGCATTATTGACAATTAATTTCAGAGATAAAAAAGCCCTACCTAGGTGAAAGGACCTTGGACACATTTTGCAAGGGAAAATATCCCCCCCTTGACCACATTCTCTGCACAGATCATCAGTTTCACGTTCTGACAATTCCATATCTTGTGATATTTTCATTGACAGCTCATGCAAGGATACCCCATTTGATGTGAAAATGTTGTCATACCTGATAGCAAAGAAATAAATATGAGCAAGCGGACAAGTGCAGGTTGGTTTAAGCTAAAAACAGGATACCACAGACTTACGGTTTGCGTCTTGATCCCTCACCCGCATGAGCTTCAAATGCTGAGGGGCTAACCTGGATAATAATCTCATAAAAGGTCAATTCACAGGAAAAATGATGGATCGTACTAAAAAGTAGCTTTCGCGGGAAAGGAGTCACACCACTCTATTGCAGTGGTTACAGTAGATTCTTTGATCCTTGATGTACCCATCGACCTTTCTCTGCACAATACAAATGCAGATTATCAACCAGAAACACTGGGTGTGCATATAAAGAATATCAGGAAATACATCTTGGTCTACCAACCTGCCCATCAACATAGTAGGCTACTTCAGTACCATCAAGCAAAACCTTAAAGACCAATTTGTGTAATCCAGTATCCCTGAAAAAAGTATTAAGCAGTGACCAATGAATTATGTGCTTCATAATAAGGAAAAGAAGGATAACATAAGTATATATAGAACTAGAAGTACCGACTTTGTTGTTACTTTTCCAGAACTCCCACCTTTGCTTGACGATATCCTCTTCAAGGGATCCTTGGAACTTGGAGTCAGACTATAGACTCCAAAACAAAACAAGGAGAGGAATATCATTTTTAAATACAATAACATATTTGCAAGCCAGAAGTCAACAAGTCAAAAATATATATAACCATATAAAACAATCAGAACTGTGAAAGTTGCATAAGCTTAAAGTATGCCAGGTAGTATTATAAACATTCTATTTCCTTGGATAGAAGGGTGTAAAGGTAATATTACTTCAAAAAATTATGCAACCGTGAGGTCTCATAGTTAATTAGTCATAGGAGTAGCACATTATGATGCTTCAATAGCTTACCTGGAACTGCTCTTGCTAAATGCATATGGGGTAGTAGGATCCTGAGGTTGTGACTGTAGGCAATAGTTACACAGAAAGTGTTCAGTCTGTGATGAAGGAAGATCCCCTGCAGCATTAGGAGGCATCAGAAAAGACTGTAGAGTACCAACGAAAACTAGGAATCCAAGTATTACCTAAGCACGGAAGGCTCACCGTTGCAATTCAGACAATTTGTGCGGCTCCTTATACTCATGGGATCAATGGAAGAACGGATTGTTTTATCTAGGGATTCCAAAGGAGAACTTTCAGTGGCCTGTATCACATCCCGTAAACTATTACCGTTTGCTAAGTAGATGTAGTCTGTAGGGTGTTTTTTGCTGCTTCCAGCATGTTGTTCAAAGATATAAGTAGAAATAGCCTGTAACATTCAAAAGGAAAACAACATTAAGTGAACAGTTTGTGCTATGCAACGGCTTACAGATATAGGAGTAAGCACTAACCTATCTTTTTCCTTTTGAAGGGAAGGAGTACTAACCTTGGAGCCATCACACTTAACACAAAAGCAACGTATATTGCAACCTGTAATCACTCCATTCAGCACAGTCCTCTGCAACTTGCAAACGTAATTCATATTAATTGCACTGAATAATGACGATGTGTTCTACTTGTTGTAACATGATCGACCACAAAAAGCTCAAAATGGTTGTGATAGAATAACAAAAGAGGGACAATTTTAATATTTCACATATCTCAGTGTGCAGCAGCTTTAAAGAGTAGCTAATCATGGGGCTAATTGGTTCATTGAGATTCATAATATATCATGCCATGGCTACAAGAAGTATGGCATAACAAGCTTAGGCAGAAAGGGGCTGACTGTTGGTCTCCAAAAACAATTCCCAAGAAGCTATCACACAATTGACTGTGAGGTCTCAACTCTCAAATAATAGGAAGTGTCATCAAAGCCACTGTTGTTCCGTTACAAATTGAATTTGTTGGTGGCAAGGTCTAGCAAATGACTTAATGCAGTGGAAGCAAATACATGTATTGTCTCAACAGAAGAACTTCGTGAATCCCAATGTGGAGTAAATGATAAAAGGTCAAAACAAATATTGACGGTTACTCGCCTAAGCTAAATCATGAAGCATAATAGGACACTGGGTAACATTAAGCTTGTCTAATAATCCTAAAATGGAGAAATGTCTGCTGACAGACGAGAAACTGTTCATAGAACTGAACTTACGAATAATTCTCTCGTACCTTGCTATTTGGGATGATGTACATAACTGACATTCCCTCAAGCAGGCCGGTGCTTAGCAACTCCCTGACGTTGCCTGGGTGCTTTGTGCTGCAGGCAACCTTCTTAGACATCTTCATCTCCATCTTGACCGATGGAGGGGTGTGTGACGTGCTGTCAGCTGGTTCTTCAGATGCAACCAAACTGCTGGTGGGGTGCGCCTCGGCCTTTGGCTTGAGCAATGACCTTGTGAACCTCCTCCCTGGTGTTGGAGCCAAATCAATCGAGGAATCTGTCTTGCCTTCACCGTCTTGACTTTCACTAGTTGCAGACTCTTTGTCTAGTTTGTCACTGAGCCGCGATCGTGTGAAGCGTCTTGTAGGCTTGAGGTTGGCAGCAGAATCGGGTGTGGCGGCGTCCTCAGCGACCAAAGAAGGATCAGACAAGACATTGGCCAGTATGTTCCGTCCATTTGATCCAAGACATGCATCCATGAGCTTGTCACTGTGGTTCTCTCCTTTCATAGCAGTGGATTCCTGTAAAGCTGTCTGTGCATCCGATACCAACCCAGCAGGCTCTTCTCCATCCGGCAGTGCAAGCCCAGCAGCAGCATTGGCCTCGACTCCTGCACCCTGTTTTGCAGATATTGCAAGCACAGCAGCAGCATTGGCCTCGACTCCTGCACCCTGGTTTGCAGGCTCGCCATCAGATTCAGGTGGTTGGGTTACGATATCAGCGCCTCTTCTAGGAGCACTGAAACCATCCTTTAGGTGTTGAGGGGAGATGGCAGAATTGGATTCATCCTCCTCCTTCTCCTTTTTTGGGGCACGAAGGAGCAGGCGTCCATGAGGTCGGCGTCCTGGTGGGTGTTGGGATGCGCCTTGAAATCCACCATGACAAGGACGTCGTCGGGGTTAGCCTTGGGCGCCTCTGCATCGGTGTTGATGAGGTCGGCGTCGTGGCTAGCCTTGGGCGGCGCCTCCGCAGCGTCGTGGCTGTCCTTGGGCGGCGCCTCCGCAGCGTCCTGGCTGGCTGCCTTGGGCGCCTCGGCATCCAAGGGCGGCGTGGGCGGGGAGACCAGATCCACGGGCTCCTCCTTGCCCTTGCTGGGAGGGTCCGATCTAGTCTTCCGCCTCTTGGCAGCGGCGCCGGAGACCGTCGCGTAGGGGGAGGGGGAGGAGAGGGAGCGACCGGAGCGGGTGCGGCCCGGCGAGGCGGTGATCTCGGAGAGCGACTGAAGCGCGAAGGCGAGCTCGCGCTTCATGGCCCGCGGCGCCGCAGATGGTGCGCCGCCTCCGCCTCCGGTTCCGCCGCCGCCGCCGGAGGAGGCGGTCATGGAAATCCAGAGGCGATCGTGGGGCTGGATTGGATTTGCTAGGGTTTGGAGAGATCGGAGGAGGAAGATGGAGAGGAAGAAGGCGCCCTGTGGTGTGCCCCAATACCACTCTATTAATTAATCTCTATCGACTTCGCGAAAGGACGATAGTGCCCTCTGCCCTTTCCATACCAAAGTGCCTTTTTCCTATCACAAAACATATATTGGTGAGGAGCATTATTTTTTATTGTTGAGATATTATTATGATTTATTTTCTCTGTTTTCATCTATTTATAGAAGAGAACACGGATCACAGCGACGACGTATATATGGATTCTTAATATTTGGTCCTGGCAGGTTTGGTGGGTCGTAAAGACGGACAGCTCAGGGAAATAACGCAGTACATCGTATCTCTTGTTTCTTTCTTTGTTAATTCTAGAAACGTATATCGGTGGGTCGTAAAGATGGACGTATCCGAGAATTAACGTAGTACAATATATCTCTTGTTTGTTTCTTTCTTTCTTTGATTCCGAAAAGGTAGATCCAAACCGATCCAGCTAAGGTACTAATGGCGGGGTTTTTATTTTACAGTATATAGAAATAAAGCAACGATGAAAAAGATACACGGTAAGTTCTCTTGGTAGGGATGTTTTTTTCGTCATGTCATGTTCGGTTCACAGAACAAAACGATAACTTGTCAAATCGAGATCGACGTTTTTAGCGAGGTTGGGTTCACAATGTTACAACTCTCCTAGGTAGCACAAAAAGTTATTAGTAGATACAAGAGTCTTAAAACTTGTCATACTAGTACATGGATAGTGGGTAGTTGGAGGGGCAGTATGGAGAAAACGCATGGGGTTTTGTGTTGGTGTGTCCAGCTAGGGGGTTACGTGCTGTCGGAACGGGGAGGTCGAAATAAGGCAATGCACGCACGTCGTCATCACGTAAGTTGGTTCCCAACGGTTTGGATCTGTCCGTGTACATGCATGCATTCGCAGTGGTGCCACGTACTCCACTCCACTTCACTCCAACGGGCTGAGAATTACGCGCTTGAGTCAAATATTATTTTCTTATGAAATTTTGAATCAAATGTACTGCAGGTTGGTAATTTGGTATGTTCGCTCCATGCATGCGCAAGTTTTTTTTCTTCTTTTGTACTTTGGTCACAAGGATCGAGCTAGCTAGCTAGGTTCTTATGTGATCTTCATCTCTGCATTATTACATGTTTGAGTTCTGATGGGGTTTTTTGGCCTCGACGCGTCAGAAGCGGACGGATGGGTTGGGTGCATAAATCGTCTTACGCGACCAATGATGCTATTAATATAACTATAAAAGTGATAACCCTTACACATGAGTGGATATATAATCGACAAACTAGTTTCCTCGCCTTCTATATATGGCTAGATTGTTGTTCTCCACGCTATCTATTTTTCTCTTCTCATCTCCTTTCATCAGGTACACGCAGTAGTCTCACATATGTCAGTTAGTGTGATGTACTCTCTCTCTCTCTCTCCCTCTCATATATTGATTTCCTTCCCTCCTCGTGTTCCCACATATACATCATTCTCAATAGTCCCCCACCCCACCCCACCCCTCAACCATTTCAAGCTGTGATGAAGACCTCTACGCAACCTGGTGGCAATATTAAAGCTCCACATGTAGGGCCAAGAAAGACAAGACCATCATCAAAATGTTATGGCGGAAATCTCGCCAACGTCAAGAAGGTGTGCTCACCAACGTCAAGAGGGGGTGTTGGGTGGTGATGATGATGTCAAACGATTAGATCATTAATGGTCTTAACCACCACCCTACCAACGATTTCACTACCTTGACTTGAGTCCATATATAACCAATGACGATGCTAGCTAGAGCAATATAACACCACCCGGCTATGTTGTGGCGTTTTTCGTGCATGTATTTACATGAAGTGTTTTCCATGTGCAAGGTTATTTTGTCCATTTTATTAATGCTATTCCTGGTAGGATTGAGTAGTGTTGATCTTTTGGTTGCACTCTTTGGTCAACTTTGCTTCTCAGTGTCTACACGGGAATATGACTTTTGGGTTCTTGTTGCCAGTGATTTGCTTGCAAGAGATATGGGTCAAGACAGAAAAAGGCTTGCATGTGTCTATGATCAATCCACAAAACAATTAACTAATAGTTCAGTATTTGAATTTCTCTTCCTTCAAATCAATTATCTCTTCCAATGATGCACAACATGTTAGGGGAAATCAGGTGTGTGGCTAACACAACTCTCCAGACATTGGTTGGCATCAACATGCAATCCGCCCATCTAAGAGATGTGCTCTAAGAAAGAAAATAAAGGAATAGCAGATTTTCTCAAACATAGGTGCTTGTTGGGTTGGGATGTGGTGGTAAAATTTGAAGGATTAGCCAATTTAGAAAATGATTTTCTCAAACAAAGGTGCTTGTTGGTCTCATCGATACAACTATATATACATTCAAATGCAGCAAAGATATGAACTTTGAGAATTTTTACATATGCGAAGACTGCAAGAATTTTTAGTTAAAATTAATTTCAAAATCCAAAATGTATTGATTTAATATCTACTATTGATCGACACATTTATATAGAAATCTTGCATTGCGAAATTTGTACAACTCAAATTGACATGGGTATGCCTATCGGGTACCCTACCATGAGGGTACCTGGTGCACGTATCGACTAGGCCCAACTATCAGAGCCTACATGAAGCCCATGAAGGGAGGCCCACGAAGATGAAGTATCCTCCAAGTTTGGCGAAGCAATAGTCGGTTTAGAGTTTCCTTACTTGTAAATCGAGTCGGTTACGAACACCCGGGACCCAGCCTATTATTTAAGGACTGGGAGGGCCATCGAACCAGACAACGAACCACCAGAGCCACAAACCCTAGCGAGATCGACATCTCGCCGGGATCCTTGTAACCATCATATTCACAAATCAATAACAGACAGGCAGGACGTAGGGGTGTTACCTCCACACGAGGGCCCTGAACCTGGGTAAAATCTTTGCCCTGCTTGTCAGCCGACGATACTTCCAGCTCTACCACGTTCTCTCCCCCATATTCATAACCTAGGGACCTTAACCATGGGTCTTGATGAGTCTACCCCTCGTCAAGTGGCGCCGTCTGTGGGAAAGAATAGCGCTGGACTCGAAGTTTCGCCGGTCCCAACAGCAAACGGCAAATCGCCGATCACACCAGCAAACGGCAACACGCCGATCTCATCTGCAAACGGCAACTCGCCGGCCATGTCTGCAAACAGCAACTCGCCGATCCAGGCGACACACGGCGACTCGCCGATCCACTCGAAAAGCGGCGGCCTGCCCGCTTCACCCGCAAAAAGCGCATCTGCTCTTCCAATGAATTTCAATCCGCACTCGCCAGAGCTTCAGGAGGCGTTTTCCGGCCTTGAATCAGGTTTGAGTTTGACTGTTGGAGCATTCAATTTTTTCGTAAACAATCTTGGCACGCAGGACTCAGCAGATCCGCAACAACTGGCGCTGGGTGCACTCGAGGCTCCGTCGACTGCGCTCGCCCCATCGTCGAATCCTGAAGCCTGCTCGCCCGCAACAACCATGTCGACCGGCGAGCTCGATAGGTTCATGATGACGGAACTCCAAGGCGAGGAAGCAGAATCAGCATACAACACAAGCAACATCGACTTCAACCTACCACTCGACGAGAGTTTCGACTGCGGGATCTCCCTCGATGACTTCTACGAGCCCGCGATTCATAACGACAACAACGTCGACTCGGAGATCTTCACCAACACCAACCTCGACTCAGAAATCCGTAATGGCTTCGCCAACACCGAGATGAGCATAGGTGATGAGCACATCGACAACGAGATTCGCCTCGAAGATCTACTCGATGAACACACTGGCTCTGACATGAGCCTCGATGGCGATGTCGAGTCCATGACTGGAATCGACAGCACATACACCTGTCCTCGGGTCACGCCCCATCAGGTCTACGTGGCCTTCACCGCAGAATCATCCGCAGACGCTGCCGCTCGCAGGCCTGCACAATTCCCATGCACGGTAACCATGCCAGATGGGGTCACAACCTTGACAATCACGGAGGAGATGGCAGCAAAAGCAGATAAAGTCATAAAGGAGTGCACTATGATGCCGCCAAACTCCACCCAGAGGAGATGTTGACCTTCCAGTACTTCAACTGGCAGGAGTCAATTCGACTGCAAAACTACCGAGCGACGCTCGAGGAGCGCAAAAGGCAAGCCAGCCTCTCGAGTGCCCGACGAAGGGAGCAATCCCTCGGGTCCACACAGCAACCAACCCCTCGACCTAGGTCGCGGTTGGCAAGCCTTCCAGAACATGAAAGGGTAGCAATCACCCGTAACCTGTCGTTCATGACAGAGGACGCTAACGGAATCCCAGTACCCAAAACTGCTGCGGGTGCATTATTCTCCGTAGGTGCTTACCTCAAGGCAATACAACCTCCGGCGAATGACCCTAACGCAGCCCTGCATCGCCAACAACTCAAATCGCTAGCTCTAGCGGCACAGGCTATGCAGCCAGAAGACAAAACTCCAGCAAGGGATCGCGATCGCGACATAGTCGACTCACGACACGCAGCACATCATCGCAGTGGTCGCAGCCACCACTCGGATGAAGGAAGGAGAAGCACGCGCCGGCACAGGTCCAGCAGGAGCAGGTCTCGAAGATCCTATAGCAGCGATTCATACTCTGATCGCGAACCAGAGCCATGCGGAGCATTGTGCTTCACTCGACGCATCCGTGAGACGCGGATGCCCAAACGGTTCAAGTTGACAGGCGAGCAACCCAAGTACAACGGTCGCCAAGAACCTTCTGGGTGGCTAGAAGATTACAGACTCGCCGTGGCATGCCAGCGGGGCACGAACACCACGGCGATGCAGTACATACGACTTATGCTCGAAGGAACTGCCCGCGACTGGCTCAAATCACTCCCTCCATCATCATATGACTCGTGGGATGATTTCCGCAGAGACTTCATCAAAAACTTCGAGCCTCTGTGTGAGCGCCCGAAGACATTCGAGGAATTAAGGACATGTACTCAACGATCAGACGAGTCGCTGAGATCATACATACGGCGGTGGACCGAAATACGCAATTCGGTTGGCAAAGTGTCAGAAGACAGGGCCATGGATGCCTTCATACAAGGTCTCGCCAGGAAGGACTTCAAAGAGGCACTTGGTCGTGAAAAGCCAACCTCCCTGGCTGACCTCATCAAAGTTGCGACTGAGTGGGCAGATGGAGAGGATTCTGTACGCAGATCCCGTGCTTCCCCAACACGCGACAACTACGAAAGCGGCAGTCGAAGCCGCAGAGATTCATACAGAGAAGATCGCAGGCGTAAACGGTCCAGACGTCCTTACGACGATAACAGACCCGAGTTCATGGCGGCTGGATACACACAGCCAAAGGAGGACCATGATAGAAGCAATCGACGCTCGGATGATCGACGTGACAGTCGAGATCGCGAGCAGCGGAGCGATAGCTACAAAAGGCAAGAATGGCGCAAACGTAGCGACGCAAAACCCGAGCGGTCGTTCGAGGAAAAGATGGACGACTGGTGCAGATTCCACCTCTTCAAGGGGGACGACGGAAAACTACGCTCCAATCACACCCTAAGGAACTGCAGGGAATTCGACCAAATGGCGACTGACTATGTGATACGACTCAAGAGGAATGGCCCAGCACCTGCTCAGCCCATGCCTGCACCCGTACCACAGCCGAACGCTGTGCCCGCTCTCATGGCGCCACAGCCGCCACCGCAACCCGCACCACAGCCTGCTCCAGGCGCAAATCTCGCAGGTGCCATACAACCTGTGCTACGGGCGGAAGATGATCAATATCCACAGCCCCACGGGCAGATGTACATGATACAAAAGGGTCGCCCCTCTAACAGGCAGCAAAAACTAATCACTCGACAGGTGAACTTGGCTGTCATGGCACCTCCAGCCGTGCCCGAATTTCTGAAGGGATCGGAAACCATCATAAGCTTTAGTCGAGAGGATCATCCCCCAGCTGTAGCTCGACCAGGGCATGCGGCTCTGGTACTCGACGCGCAAATAGGAGGCTACGCCATGACCAAGGTCTTCATGGATGGAGGCAGCGGCATAAACATCATCTTCGCGGACACACTCCGCAAAATGAACAGGTCAGTCGAAAACCTCCCAAAATCTTCAAATACCTTCCACGGTATCGTTCCTGGCAAAGCAATTAGCCCAGAAGGCACCGTACAACTCGACGTTACGTTCGGGGACGTAAGCCACTTCAGGACAGAGTCGATTGAGTTCGAGGTCGTCGACTGGAAATCACAATACCATGCTATTCTTGGTCGCCCGACGTTTGCTCGATTCATGGCGGTGCCACACTATGCGTACCTCACGCTGAAGATGCCAGGACCAAAGGGAGTCATCACTGTCCGTGGAAACTTTCAAAGGTCCGATGCTTGCGACCGCGAGTTCAGCAAAATCTCCGAGATGTTCGGGGTGGAGGAATCACTCGCTGACTTAGCGATTACCAACGACCGCACACTCCTTCCAGAGCATAAGAAGTTGGCAGTCGACAGATCCTTCAATGCTACAAATGACACAAGGTCGCATCAGGTGCACCCGACCGATCCGTCCAAGACAGTCAACATATCTTCGAGCCTGCCTATCGCATAGGAAGGCGCGCTCGTCGAATTCCTCCGTGAGAACTGGGAAATATTTGCGTGGTGTCCAGCCGACATGCCAGGTATTCCCAGGGAATTCGCCGAGCACTCTCTCCAATTGTTTCCAGATGCAAAGCCAGTCAAGCAAACGATGCGTCGAATCTCCGGCCCAAAGCGAACCGCAGTCGAATCCGAAGTCGACCGGTTACTCGCAGCAGGATTCATTAGGGAAATCAAGAAATCACAATGGGTGGCCAACCCTGTACTCGTAGAAAAGAAGCATACAGACATCCTTCGGATGTGCGTGGATTTCACAGCGCTGAACAAGTGCTGTCCAAAGGATCACTTCCCGCTACCCCGGATCGATCAGATCGTTGACTCCACCGCCGGATGCGCACGACTCTCCTTTCTGGATGCTTACTCAGGTTATCACCAGATAAGGATGAAGCAAGAAGACGAAGAAAAAACGGCGTTCATAACCCCACTCGGGGTCTACTGCTACACAACTATGCCCTTCGGGCTAAAAAACGCGGGTGCAACATACCAGCGCATGATGCAGGACTGCCTCAAAAAGCAAATTGGACGCAACGTCCAGGTCTACGTTGATGACATTGTCATTACCACAAGGGAAGAACGCACACTACTCGACGATTTGAGGGAGACGTTCGCAAACCTCAAACGCTTCCATATCAAGCTCAATCCTAAGAAGTGTACGTTCGGCGTTCCAGCCGGGCAGCTCTTAGGGTACCTAGTCTCTGCTCGTGGAATCGAAGCAGACCCGGAGAAAATACAGGCCATCCTCACCATGCAAAGGCCTTCAAAGCTTCATGATGTGCAGAAACTAGCAGGACGAGTAGCGGCGCTCAGTCGATTCATCAGCAAACTGGGTGAAAAGGCTCTACCATTCTATCGACTGATGAAGAAGGCGGACAAGTTCGAGTGGACGCCAGAAGCTGAAGCAGCCTTCACAGATCTCAAGCGGATCCTCACAAGCCCTCCAATCCTCGTCGCACCTAAGGAACGGGAACCACTCTACCTGTATGTCTCGGCTACAAACAGGGTGGTGAGCACCGTACTGGTAGTCGAACGCGTGGAGGAGGGGCACATCCAAAGCATACAACGTCCAGTCTACTACCTGAGCGAGGTTCTCTCCATATCAAAACAGCGGTACCCGCACTATCAAAAGCTGGCATACGCTGTATTCATGTCCTCAAGGAAGCTGACACACTACTTCACCGAGCATCCGATTACCGTGGTAAGCAACTCAGCAATCGGTGATATACTCACAAACCCCAATGCAACGGGTCGAGTGGCAAAATGGCTCATCGAGCTGGCTCCAAGAGATATCAAGTACGAGCACCCGAAGGCTATCAAAGCACAAGTCCTACCCGACTTCACAACCGAGTGGATAGAAGCCCAATTACCTGGAGCACCAGACGTGGCCAATTCCTGGACCATGTACTTCGATGGGTCCAAGAAACATGAAGGCGCAGGCGCAGGCGTCGTCCTCATATCACCAAAAGGGGACAAGCTACGTTATGTTTTGCAGATGGGATTCAAGCTACCCTCCAATAACGAGGCTGAATACGAGGCTCTGATCCATGGCATGCGGATGGCAAAGGCACTCGGGTGCACTCGACTGATGATCTACGGCGACTCCAACCTCGTGGTGCAGCAAACAATGAAGGCCTGCGACGCAATCGCGGACAACATGATCGCTTATCGCGATCTGTACAACACACTAGAGGCAGCTTCGAGGGCTGCGAGTTGAGGCACATAGGAAGGGAAAGCAACGAAGAAGCAGACATGCTAGCCAATCTTGGCTCAACTGGCGCACAAATTCCACCTGGTGTCTTCCTCGAGCGTATTGAACACAGATCATCAAGGAGAAACGAGAGCCTCCTCCGTCGACTACGCCACCCAAAAGCAAAATGCCTAGCACAGAGGACCCCCCTGTCGAGGTATTTCTCATTGAGCCAACCTGGACTCAACCTTTTCTGGCTTACATACTCCGTAGCGAGCTACCAGATGACATAACCGAGTCCCGACGCGTGACTCGAAGATCAAAAGCATACACCGTTATCAACGGCGAGTTATACAAGCGCAGCATATCAGGTATGTTCCAAAGATGCATCGCACTCGAAGATGGCCAAGCCATACTTCGAGACATTCATGCAGGTACCTGTGGGCATCACGCCAGCAGTCGATCACTCGTAGCCAAAGCCTTTCGCGCAGGGTTTTACTGGCCTACAGCACTCAAAGACGCGGAGGACATAGTCAAAAGGTGCGTCGGCTGCCAGAAATTCGCAACAAGGCCGCACGCACCCGCATCGGCGTTGAAGACTATACCGCTGGCCTGGCCTTTCGCCCAATGGGGGCTCGATATGGTTGGGCCACTCAAAAAATCATCGCATGGCGGGCATACTCACCTACTGGTGGCAGTCGACAAGTTCACAAAGTGGATCGAGGCGGTCCCCATCACAAATTCGACTGCTACTACGGCAGTCAACTTCATAAAGAGCATCATCTATCGCTTCGGTGTCCCAAACAGTATCATCACTGATAACGGCACAAACTTCACGGCTGAGGAGTTCAAAACCTTTTGCAAAGAGCAGGACATTACGCTCAACTACGCATCCGTGGCGCATCCGCAATCCAATGGCCAAGTCGAAAAGGCCAATGGGCTTGTGACGAGTGGGATCAAGAAGCGCCTCCTGGTGCCACTCAAAAGAGCTGCAGGTGCTTGGGTCGAAGAACTACCGTCTGTGCTATGGAGCCTACGCACAACTCCCAACACTTCTACGCAGTTCACCCCATTCTTCATGGTCTACGGTGCAGAGGCAATTCTGCCATCAGACGTAAGGTTCAACGCACCACGAGTTGAAGCATACAATGAAGAAGACGCAGAAGAGGCACTCGAAGACGCAGTCGACTTGCTTGATGAGGCGCGCGACACGGCCTTAGCCCGCACAGCTGTTTACCAGCAGGACCTTCGCAACTACCACAGCCGTCGACTGCGCACCAGGTCCTTCGTCGTTGGCGACCTGGTTCTTCGACTGAAGCAAAAGAAGGTGCACAAGCTCGCTTCCCCATGGGAGGGTCCCTTCATCATCACGGAGGTCCTTGGTGGAGGCGCATATCGACTGAAGCACGCGAAGACAGGCGAACCCTCTCACAATCCTGGAACGTTGCGCATCTGCGCCGTTTCTACGCATAAAGTGCTCACAGTCATACAATGTAATAGGCTATATGTCGGATGGCTGCAGGTTTCAGACGCGCTCTTTTCCTTACCAGGGTACCTAAGGGGACTGGAAGGTTTTTAATGAGGCGGCCTGCAGCCTAACATTCAAAAGAGGAATAAAATCAATGTTCCTTCGACTCCTTTGTGGCTACCACCTGCATAATTCATACCTTAACCGCACCCGAGACCCTCGGGGGCTGCGTAACAAGGATCCGAACAAAGAACATAAAAACTTTGCAGCCGCACTCGAATACTCGGGGGCTGCACAGTCATCGGTTCATAACCAACACATATTTCACAAACCCCGCTCGATTGACTCGGGGGCTCGGCAAAAAATCAAAGTATACAAACTATACAATATACAAAGAGTCAAAAATTACACTCGGGGGCTGCCCCCTATACAAAAATTGCACTCGCAAACCATTCTAATCCTCAGGCTCGTCTTTTACGGGCAGCTCGGGGCCGCAAAGCTGTTCGCGAGTGCACTCGATCAGTGTCTCCGCAGCTTGGATCGTGTCATCCAAGTCTTTTTGTTCGAGAACCTCTCCGGCTGCAGGTGTCCGCAACACCAACCTTGGTTTTCGACTACGCATATACGCCATTGCAGCGTTGGCTCCAATTACAAGTCTTTGAGACAGCAACTCTCGAATGGGATTTGTTTGGCGGAAGATGTTCAACACAGCACGAATCCCTTGTGGTTGTGGCCCCGAAGGAAAAAGAGTCTCGTTCAGACGAATAAACGATGCCCGGCATAACTCCAGCAGCTCAGCACTTCGCCAGACGCGATCCTTCAGGGTGGCAAGTATGCGGGCATGGTACCTATCAAGCCAAAAGTGTTGACGCCCAGTTGTAGGGTCGTCAACCACGCTATCCAGGCGTCCTTCCACGCGAATCTGTTCAGCCTGGAAGTTGTCGACAAAGCCTACAAATACGGGCGCACCAGTTAGATCAAAAGGACAAAAGCTACACAAAAAGCTTGTAAAACAAAGCAAGATTCGAACTTACACTCGAGTTGCCTGTTCACAAGCTCCATCTCCCCGAGAACATAATCCTCGCGTTGGGTGGCCAACGCGGGTCTGGCCCTCAATCGACTCAGCTCAGCCTGGGCGTCCTTCAGATCTTGCTCCATTCTCACATATTTAGCCTTCATATACTCCATCACCTTGGCATCATTTGCCACCTGACCCTGGGATCGGGTGGTGGTTGGAGCCTGCGAGGAACTAGTCGCAGTAGCAGGTTCTCGTGACTGTTCAAAGAGCATAATCACAAACACAAAGTTTGTAAGACTCGCGTCATAAGCATACAACTCTCCAAATGAAAGACATTGGCAAAAGACAGTTTGCATAAACAAGGTAGCAAAAACAAAGCGCAGACTCGCGCAGTTCAGAAGGTATCATTACAAGGCATAAAAAAGCAAAAGGGTACAGCTACCCTAAGCCTAAGATTTCGATTTCCTAAGCAGACGATTGGCAGTCTCGAGTGCCCGGCGCTCCATGGTGTTCATGAAAACTTCAGCCAGTCGCGCGGCTGCTCCGCTCACCCCCTTCAGCGAAATGGGCTTCCCGTCTGGCTTCTGAGGGAACGCAGACAGTGCTGCCTCATAGTCGCAATCTATCCCATGTCCCATAAGAAGCTTGATGGTGGACTCGGATCCGCGTACCGTGTTGGCGCGAGCAAAACCCGCCATGGTGGACGTCCCGGGGCCAAACACGTTGGCGAAGTCATCCACCGTCGACGGCACCACGCCAGTAGGGAACACCACTTGGTATACAGCACCAAGTGTGCTCGTTGATTTGGCGAGTGCTTCTTTCGCCTGGTTGCATAGAGCGCCTAAGCCGCCCACAGCCTGTTCCAGCGAAAGATCGTCACTCGCCACGTCTGCAGAGGCCGGTGCGCCAACAGCTTCTGCACAATTCAAAACAGGCATAAGTACGACACTCGACAAGTTATATCGTCATATCAAAAGGAGAAAAAGATTACTCACCTCCCATGGCCTGCGCGAGTGCCGCGAGCTGGTCAGCATATTCTCGCTCGCGTGCAGCAGCTGAGTTGGTGGCGGCAGCCAGCTCTTTCTTCGATTCTTCGCGCTGCGCGGCGAGTGCGTCTTCCAGCTCCTTCTTCTCGCCTGGCCCAGCAAAAATTACGTGCATTCAATACTCGACAAAATCAGGCATTGCGAAAAGAAGTTGGGCAAAACAAAAGCAAAAAGGAGAACTCACGACTGAGCCGCTCGAGCTCGGCGCGCATGGTGTCCCTCTCCTGCTCCACCTGGACATAAGCCTTGGCAGAATCTGCCAAGGTGTGGTAGAAGGGCTGCGAGCACACGGATTCAGCAAAAATCTAAAAATTCTCACAGACCTACAACTAAACGGGTCAAGCAAAAAGTTACTCACGTGGTTCATCCACGGCTCAGGAGCCGCGACTGATGTCCCGACATCTGGAGTTGCCGCCTTGGCTGTTTCAACGACAGCGTCAGTGGCCATGGGCTGGGCAGCCTCGTTTCCAGTCGGTGCAGACTTCGAGTGCTCCACGGCTGGAACATTCTCGACTGGAGGAGTCCCAGGCTGGTTGTTTTCAGCACTGTGAGCAACACAACAAAACAAAAGGATGGTCAGCACAAAAATATGACAGCACAAACATTTTCATATCATACTCAAAAACACACATACCTGTGCTCCTCATCTTCCTCGTCTTCGGAGTCGCCAAAAATTGGTCCTCCAAAGGCTGGGGTACCACTCGACTGAAGCGGAAGAGTCGAGCTTGTTGAGCACGCACGCAAAGGAGCGGCTTGGAAAACAGGTGGTGAATCTGATTCCTCGTCATCCTCCAAGCCTTGCTCCTTCGCGGGTGAACTGGCAGCAGAAGGCGCCTTCTTGGCCAGTCGACGCCGCTTCGGTTGCGCGGTATCGACTTCTTGGTCAGAAGGAGCCTTGTCTTCAGATTGGACTTCTTCTGCTGCTTCTTCCTCGACATCCTCCACACGTGAAGTGGTGGCGGAAGGGATGGGCGACTGATCCCCTTTCGGGTCCACCACCTGTGCCTGTGTTTCTTCAGTCTCGCCATTTTCAGGCAGAGGAGGAAGGGAGGCAGCAGTCGAGTGACCCTGCATAGCACACATCACAAATTGCAAAGTCAGAATCAAAAATCGCGATCATAAAACATGCGAGTGGCAAACTTTTCATTGCAAGCAGGCTATAACACATACATACCTCAAGCAAAGGGTTCTCCAACCCATATGGTGCAACAGGGCAGTCGACATTGCAAGTGTCGCCTGTCGTCAAGTTGGTGATGTGTCGCACATGCGTCAGCAGCTCACTCCTTGAAAGCTCCTCTGGATTCATTCGGGTGATGTCACCTGCGCCTTCATACTCCCACATGGGGTGCGCTCGGGCGCGAATGGGCCACACCCGCCTCTTCACAAAGGTGGCGATCAAATGGATGCCTGTGACCTTGTCCAGCATGCCTCCGATCCGAGCCAGCAAAGGGCTTGCCTCCTCCATTTCTTCGGCTGAGAGTTGGTGATCCCACGCCTTGGTCCTGGTGAAAGCAGCAGTCGAGAAAGGGGCGGCTGCATCCTGCTCCACAGTCGCATAAAACCACCCCTTCCTCCAGCCTTGAGCGGAGTCGACGGTCTTCAGGCGGAAGTATCGGGTGTCGCTGCGCACCTGTATTCCACAGCCGCCGACGGGGTAGGTGCGACCACCTCCTCTGTTCGGCCGCACCATGAAGATGGCTTCCACAGCGCCCAGCTGGGAGCGACGCCGAGGAAGCACTCGCACAGCGTGATGAAGCACGCGATATGCATAATGCCGTTTGGGGTGAGATCATGGATCTGCACCCCGTAGGCAAAAGAAGACCACGAACGAAATCGTGGAGGGGAAGCGAAAAGCCCCTAGGCAAAAACTCCGCAAAACAAACACGCTCGTTGGCGCGTGGTTCGGGGAGTACCTCCTTGGGCGACGGCGCGCGGACGGCGAGCTGCTCCGCGGGTGGCAGATACCCCTGCTCGCGGAACTTGACCAAATGGGCGTCCTTGATGGTGGACTTCGCCCAGTCCCCGCTGCCCTTCTTCAGCGCGGCGGATGCAGATGTACCCGCCACGGCCTTCTTGCCCTTGGTCGCATCGGTAGCGGCGGCGGCGGCAGCGCCACGCTTCGCACCTCCACCTTTCGCCATCGCTACGGTGGAGGGAGTGTGGGGCAAGGAGCTTGGGCGCAGAGCAATGGAGGTGGGCGCGAGGAAGAAGATGAGACGAGGGGCGGCGCAGGGAGAAAATGGCAAGTAAAAAACTCTGCCAGCACCGTCCCCCCTATTTACCACAGAGCGCAAAAACGATCGTAGCCGTTAAAACAAATCCATACGCTCCGCGCGAAATCTGGCCATACACGTGGCGGCCACGGAGAGCAACCGTCGCCGGCCACTCCGCCCACTACGCACGAGAATCCAGGAAGCCATCATCACGCCCCGTGAAAATCGTGCCCGAACGGTCAAATCAAGTCCACGCGGCGTCATCCCTGGTCAGCTCTGCAAAAACGGGCCCACAGAACAGGGTCACGTCTTATCAAAGCCTCTCCAGGCACGCCATCGCTTGTCAGAGATAGCAGTCGCAAAATGCGTCATTGCTGACGTTGTTCTCTCTTTCACAACTGGCATAAAAGTCACTCGATGATATCTTCGGGTGGTCTCTCGCATAAGTTTCGGTTGGTTTTTTAGCAAAAGTCATAGAGGCCAGTCGAAATTCTTTCGACTGCAGCATCATACTCCCATCGGGAGCGTATCAAAAAATTTCTTTGACTAAAATGTGCAGGGTAAAAGAATTTGAGATTATCCTCCATTGCAAGCAATAAAGCACAATCTCGGGGGCTACTCCCATCGGGAGCGCTGTCGCGCACCCGATAGAATAATGGCAAAAGTGCAGTCGACGAACATTCGACTAAGTTCATAAGCAAAATCACACTCAAAATATTCCCGAGTTGATCCGACGATCCTTGGATGCTGCATGCATAAGTGCAAAGGTAAGACCCGCCGATCAGTCGAGCTGGGCTAAGGACCGCTCCAGCAGCGTTATCCTTAAATGTTCCGTGTCAGCAGACATGATGAAAATCCCCGACGGACGCGTTGGGTAGATTCAAAATTATACTGCAGTTCGATTCAGTAAGACCTCAACGGCCGTTTCGAGTCTGTCCAGTTTGTTCCAGATTCGAGTCCGGGGACTCGAGTTTGATTGAAAGCTAGTATGGTTTTGCCACAAATGGTAGTTAACCGGCCCCGATCCGTCGTGTGTGCCGGGCCTGCTAAGCTAATATCCCTTGATTATCATAAGCAAAAACTCATAGTCGATGAAAACACTCGGCATTGCTAACATGTGCTATTTCATAAGAATTCTAAATACAGATGTAAAAAATATATATAACGTGCATGATGTATGAGTCCATGCCCGACTCTTCGAATCAGACAAGTACTCGGGGGCTACTGACATGGGTATGCCTATCGGGTACCCTACCATGAGGGTACCTGGTGCACGTATCGACTAGGCCCAACTATCAGAGCCTACATGAAGCCCATGAAGGGAGGCCCACGAAGATGAAGTATCCTCCAAGTTTGGCGAAGCAATAGTCGGTTTAGAGTTTCCTTACTTGTAAATCGAGTCGGTTACGAACACCCGGGACCCAGCCTATTATTTAAGGACTGGGAGGGCCATCGAACCAGACAACGAACCACCAGAGCCACAAACCCTAGCGAGATCGACATCTCGCCGGGATCCTTGTAACCGTCATATTCACAAATCAATAACAGACAGGCAGGACGTAGGGGTGTTACCTCCACACGAGGGCCCTGAACCTGGGTAAAATCTTTGCCCTGCTTGTCAGCCGACGATACTTCCAGCTCTACCACGTTCTCTCCCCCATATTCATAACCTAGGGACCTTAACCATGGGTCTTGATGAGTCTACCCTCGTCACAAATGTTGCATCAATAAAAAAGGCCTTGAATTAAATATAAGTTTACCTAGAAAGTAGATGAGATAATATTAACACGGAATCCTAGTATAATTTATTACAATAGTTATAATACATCTAATGCACATGTTTTCCCATTTTGTGCGTGGAGTCCCAACGAATGATACACAACTAAACTTGTTGCTATCAGTGAGGTGACCTCACCTTTTAAGATAGAGTAAGTGCTACTATCTAAATCGACTCGCTGCCACATACATTTTAAGATGAATATTGTAACATTGGATCATAGTCTACACAAATGATTCAGAATTTATAAATCCCAAAGTTAGATCAAAGTAAACAAATTGCGGGAAGTGAAGCAAATTGTGGAGTCACTTCATCGTCATGTGCTGAAATGCACACATCCTCAACACATCAAGTAATAAATGGGGATTTCCTCATGCCTCATGGAGTCATGGCAAAATACTCTAAGGTATCACCTTAATGCTCACTCTATGGGTTGTATGACTTCTCAAGTGATGATGCTAAAGGGTTGCCTCTCTCTCTCCACCATACGCCTTAAGGTTTTTAGTGCTATTCTCTCTCTTCCGGACGTCAGAGCATAGCCGGATACGTTTGGTCCTAAGAAGGAGGGAACATCCTCAAGTTTATGAAGGATACACCTAGCCCCGGGGGTCTGCATCAACGGATCTTCACCATAATCCACTTCTGCTACACGTTGTTGGTATTGATCCAGATATATCCTCTCTTACACCTCCTCACATGAAATCCGCACAGCCAGCAGGACCCCTAGAGTCACTCCTCTAACTGTGAAAACGTCCACGTTGAGCAATGATTAACAACCACTATCTCAAGCCCCCGGACAACAACGAGAGGAAAACCGAAATTGCCTTTAGCTCGCCCTAGCCCATTCACTCAAGGTGGGAACAGAGAGATCCCGATCAGGCCGAATAAGGAGATGGGGTTGTGGTTTAGTTGGACTCGCCACAACTGCTAGCAGGAGCAGGAAACCCTAACGGGTACAAAAGCAATATCCATGGGTATTTCGAATTTAGCTCTGAAAAATTTAAAGATTGTGAGCACACAACTTAGGAACACTAACATATTTGTTTCGTAATATTTAGAAACCTGTAGATCTAAGTTCTAACCTTGGTATTATGAATTTATGATACTCCATTGAAAAGTCGGTATCACTACAGAATTTTTTGGAGGGAGATGCTCTCTCTAGGGATGGCAGCATGACGCGAGCCGGGGAAGGAAGAAGACACGGATCACGGCGGGGAAGAGGAAGGTTCTACGTAGACCGAAATGACAATCTTGACCGCGGGAACGATCGTGAGCCCTTGGATCTGCATCGGACGGCGCCGCTGCCGCACATCCTGAGAGAGAGAGAGAGGAAGTGATGAGCAACCGCGTGGCGTAGTCGGCCATTGCATTCGCATTGACCTTTCTCTCCCCGAACCTCGCCTCATCCATGGCCGCCGCGACGGTGGCCGCCGAGATCACCGCGCTCCCGGAGCCGCGCGGGCCCCTGCGCCGCCTCTGCGGCGACCTCGCGCGCCGCGTCCGCCTCCTCGCCCCGCTCCTCGACGACCCCTCCTCCTCCGCGCCTCGCCCCCTCTCGCCGACGCCCTCCGCGCCGCGCGCGACCTCCTCCAGTCCGTCCAGCACGGCAGCAAGATCTACCAGGTACCCCGCTTCCTCCCTCTTCCACCACTACCACCGCCACTATGCTCCGACGATTCCTCCATTTACCCAATTCGATTCCCTCCGCGCCCACGCAGGCCACGCGAGGCCGGGACGGTCTCCTCCGCGAATTCGCCGCCGTGAACAGGCAGATCCAGGCGGCGCTGGACCAGCTGCCCTACCACACCTTTGACATGCCCGAGGAGGTGCACGAGCAGGTGCTGCTACACCATCAGATTTCGACTGCAATTCCGCCCCCGTTGGACCACACGCTAACCGACCGACGCTGCCGCTTTCGCAGGTCGCGCTCGTCCACTCCCAGTTCAAGCGGGCGGCGGCGAGGGCGGCGGACACGCCGGACGCGCAGCTCTCCAGGGACCTGGGGTGGGCGCTCGGCGACAAGCCCTGCACGCCCGCGCTCCTCGCCAGGGTATCGGAGAAGCTGCAGCTCGAGACCATGGCGGACATGAAGAAAGAGTCCGTGGCCTTGCACGAGATGGTCATTTCCAGCGGCGGCGAGCCTGATGGCTGTGTCGACGAGATGTCTTCGTTGCTCAAGAAGCTCAAGGACTGCGTGATCACTCAGGCTCCTGCTGCCGAGACTCTCGGGGGCAGGTCTTCCTCTGTGAAGCACAGGTCTCCTATCATCCCAGATGAGTTCAGGTGCCCCATTTCGCTCGAGCTGATGCAGGACCCCGTCATCGTCTCTAGCGGCCAGGTACACACATATGTTCAATTACTACGCGATGCTACTGCTAGCCATTCATCTTCAAGCACATCATTTTGATTTAATTAACGATCATGGTATTTCTTTTCCAGACGTATGAGCGATCCTGCATCCAGAAGTGGCTTGATTCCGGGCACAAGACCTGCCCCAAGACACAGCTGCCCCTCACACACACTTCCCTCACCCCAAATTTTGTCCTCAAAAGCCTCATAGCACAGTGGTGTGAAGCTAACGGTATCGAGCTTCCCAAGACAAGGCCAATTGCGCTGATAAGAAAGCGGTGAAAAGTTCTGACTATGACAATGCTGGTCTGGTCTCGCTGATGAATAGGCTGCGGAGTGGGAACCAAGACGAGCAGCGGGCAGCTGCAGGGGAGATCCGGTTGCTTGCAAAGAGAAACGTCAACAACCGGATATGCATTGCTGAAGCCGGAGCAATTCCGTTGCTGGTCAATATGCTCTCCTCTTCCGATCCAAGAGCGCAGGAGCATGCCGTCACAGCACTACTAAACCTCTCCATCCATGAGAACAACAAGGCAAGCATCGTGGACTCCCATGCCATCCCTAAGATAGTGGAAGTGCTGAAAACTGGAAGTATGGAAGCCAGAGAGAATGCAGCGGCCACACTATTTAGCCTATCAGTTGTCGATGAGAACAAAGTGACTATTGGCGTCGCCGGTGCGATACCTCCACTCATCAATCTCCTGTGTGATGGAAGCCCAAGAGGCAAGAAAGATGCAGCGACGGCGATTTTTAACCTGTGCATATATCAGGGCAACAAGGTCCGGGCCGTGAAAGCTGGAATCATCATCCATCTGATGAACTTCTTGGTGGATCCTACAGGGGGAATGATTGATGAGGCACTCACTCTTTTGGCAATTCTTGCCGGTAACCCAGAAGGCAAGGCTGTAATCACGCAATCAGAACCAATGCCCCACTTGTCGAGGTCATCAGAACTGGGTCTCCTCGCAATAGAGAGAACGCTGCAGCCATTCTATGGTCTCTTTGTTCTGCGGATGCTGAGCAAATCAGTGCTGCAAAGGCAGCTGGAGGGGAAGATGCACTGACGGAGCTGTCAGAAACGGGCACAGATCGTGCAAAAAGGAAAGCTTCTAGCATCCTTGAACTCATGCGTCAAGCAGAAGAAGAATGAACCAGACTGAACAACATAGATTTGTTGAAATCCAAGGTTGTGGCCTAGCTATAGCCAATTGTACACGTAAATACTAAATTGCTTCTGGATAGTGTTGACATTTGATTGTTTGTATCTAGCGAGGTTGCTAAGAATTTTCTGTAAACATGTATCTTGTATACTATTGTAAAACTCAGACCAAGTTGTACTTCTTGATAAGAAAACAGTAAATAATTTTCCATGTGATTTAGTTTACCGGTTTTTTACGATTCAAATCTCATGCATTTAAACCCATTCACATCTTGCTTTTAGAACAGGAATATTTGTTATTAGAAGAAGCGAAAAGGAAACGGGAAGTTGTTTTCCTCTTCGTCAGCTCTCTGCTTCTGGGTGATGTGCTGGGTGGCTTCATTGAAGTAAGCTCCTTCTCAGAGAACTCTTACGGCATTTTAGTTTCTATTTCCATCGTTTCTGTGGAAAATCACAACTACACTATCTATTACTAGGTTAATGTAACTTAGCTTATGTAAAGTTTAGATCCACATCATGGAGCTATATAATACCGTATCATCTAACTCATCGGAAATACACTTTATCTTCATAATTAAGTTGTGATGTGACAGAATATCGATACGAGATGTCGTCCATTTTAGGCCAGTCATGTGTAATCATTTTCCGAGTCTACATGGAAGCAACCTTTAGCGTCTGTCTTGGGGGGTGGGGGCGTATTTGGTGAATATAGTGCCACAGTGTAGTATTCATTTAATTCACATCAATCATCATGTTTTTTTTGGAAGAAATCATACATGTGCTTCTAAGTGGGTCTCTGCATATTCAAGTCCAAATATGTCATATGTTAGGATTAAGACAACAAAATGTTACAATGTTCTTATGTGGTGAATAAAGGACTGCAGTGCAGTATTCGTTTAATTCACATCAATAACCACTGCTTTTTGTGGAAGAAATCATACATATACTTTTAACCGGAATCTGCCTATTCAACTGCAATACCACAGTGCAGTATGCTTTCAATTCACATCGATAGTCACTGTTTGTTTTTGGAAGAAATCATATACTTTTAAGCGTATTCTGCCAATTCAACTCCAAACATGGCACATTTCAAAAAACGGAACTCCAAATATGGCGTATGTTAGGATTAAGAACAAAAATCGAACAACATTCGTATTTGGTGAATTAAGGACCACAGTGCAGTATTCTTTCAAGTCACATTGATAGAATGATAGTTACTTTTTTTTTGGAAGAATTCATATACTCCCTCCGATCCATATTAGTGGGCATAGGTTTGTCTAAATTCATATGTATCTAGTTAAGTATTTAGACTAGATACATGTGTATCTAGACAAAGTTGTGCCCACTAATATGGATCGGAGGTAATACTTCTAAGCCGATTCTGCCTATTCAAATCCAAATATGGCACATTTAAAAAAACTCCAAATATGGCATATGTTAGGATTAACAAAACAAAATCTAACAATGTTCCTGCATTTTCCCTTTTGAGCCTGTAAGTTTATTTCTAATGTGATCGCTGGGCTCCTTTTAGACCACTGGCCAGTATTCTTGCATGCATGGTAATATTATAGAATGAGCCAGTGAACAGCTGCTGACTTGCTGTTACTCAATGGAATCAAACAAAACGAATGGTGTCATTGCATATGCAACTACATCTGTTTTGACCATGTGGGATAGGGTGGTTAACAATCTCAATTTCTAAAAGAAAACTGTTGCCATCAGAAGATTCAGAACAGCATTTGGATACTGAGACGGCTATATGAGAGAATGTCCAGAGGGAGGACAAGAATCAATGAACCGAACTCACCAGTTCTGCGCTCACATCAAAAGTAGATGCAAGATGGAATACATACAGAGAACCAACAAGGCAAGACGGGTGCAGCACATGGATCCTGTCACATAATTCGGTGCTAGATACTTTGCAAGCTACTACAGAGTACTGCTTTAGAAGAAATAGAGAGAGCAAATGTTCAAAGGGGGAAAACATGAGAGACTAGCAGCGAGATGTGTCCACCTCACCAGCAGGATATATATCATGACCACATTATTATGATATCTGAAATACACAACACGTTGCGACCATAACTAGATGTCCAGAAATGTTGTCCGCAGAATGTAGTCTTTTCGGTCTTGTCAGTCGTGTCTCAGCATTCTATTATTCTTTTGAAAACCAGAGAAGATCTGGTCGTTTATGAGGACAATGAGCTTATAGTAGTTTGTTGAGTATCATGCTGCCCATGTGGGGACAGGTGTCTCCGTATTGGTTACCCTGCAATTATAGGCAATACCAGCAGAAAGCAATTTCCCCGAATTTTATACTAGAAAACAAATGTTGTCACTAGATGGTACATAGTTCTTCAGCTGGCACGGGGCACCATGTTCCTCTGCGAAAACAATGGGTGGATTCGTTTGCAGCTCTTGCAAGACCATTGCTCTTCAACGTAAATCTCGGAAGCATCAGATACAGGTGAGTAAAACAGAACGTAATTACTAGCTGCGCGATGTTTCTGTAAGAATGGCTAACTACTTTTAGTCTCCTATATCAGTCTCTGGTTATTGTCCACATCACTGATACTAATCTTCTATGCATCTCTCTCAATCCTTAATCTTTTTAGTGAGATTTTAATGCTCATTTGGTTTCATACAGTTTCATGTATCTAGGGACGCATGTGCATTTCAGTATTGTATCTTTCCTTGTAGCCTCTACATCATTTAGTTAGTGAGACAAGAACTGCAGAAGTATAAGATAAAAAACACCCCAGCCATCTCCTACACTACAGTATGTCTGTATAGAATACCAACATGGAACATGCAGCAGCCCAGGGGGGCTGTTTGCACCCATCACATGGCCAACCTAAGCAACATGTACAGAGAGAACACTTCCCAAGCTAATCATGCGTACCCATATCATTTGCTTGCTTAATCTTTCTGGGCTCATCTGTCTTTGCCCCATTAGATTAATAAACAATACCACTTCTTTTGTGATGACACAGCTAAGATCTAATCCTTACACTAAAACAAGTAAGCAAGTTGGGTTGAAGAGATCTAAATGCTGGCCTGGTAGCAGCGTTCAACTTTGTCCTTTGACCCTAACCGCATGTACCTAATCAAGATTCTTGTACTTGGTTACAGCCAGAACATGCACTGTGATATTATTCTATCTCCACATGTGATGTTAACTACTGCTAATTCCAGCTTAGCTAGGCACTCCCATTGGCTCTGCGCACCATGTTGCTACAATTATGTGATATGATGTTACTAGTTAATCTATTGTATCTGCTATCAGAGTGGATCTGGATAGGTTGCTGTTGAGAGTAAAATATGCGTCCGAGCAGACCGTCGGATTCGAAAATCAAGGACCAAGATCCAATTCAGCTTGGTTGTGACTTGTGAGAGATCTGTGGTGGGAGATGGCCCGCCTTTCATCCTGTGCGTTGATTGATTTCCAATATCTGATCATGAACGTTGATTCCCTGCCTGGACGACCTATTTTTGTCACTTACTTTGTAGTGGATGCCTATAAAGACCCGCATATATTGGAGAGCTGTACCTGCTAGCTAGCTTCAGGCCTCAGCCATCAGGTGACGTTATCTGAGCCTGAGAAGAAAGAATGGGCCACATTGCTGATCCGCGGGTGCCGTAGTCGTGGGTTGCAAAGTCCTCCCCATCTTCAACGAGGACGGCATTGTCGACGGTGTGGTGAAGAAGATTGTGCATAGGATCGATGGGAAGAGGCGGTTGCTCGAGTGAAGGAGCTCCTGAAGTGGGCTGCCCAGGCCAGGCCTTACAGCACTGGCGTCAGTGGCAAGAAATGGAAGGTATATTTTGTACCCAATCTGTTTCCTTAGTTTCGAAGCCCCCTTAACAAGTGCATCTTCTTTGGAAAATGTTCTCACAAGCAATGGATATTGATTTATTTCAGCAGGTTCTGAGCTTCCAAGGAAGGGATGCTGCTGCTGGTGGTGGCGCAGCTAAGTGCGACGACGCGAGCTCTGGCAAGCTGAGCTTCAAGTGGGAGGCAGGAAAGCTGCTCGTCGGCGTCGTCGGTGCTGTACTCGCCGCTTTCGTTCGCGTCAGCGCCAGCAAAGATGACGGAGCAGCATACCCCGTCGAGGAACTACATGTCGAGGCTGTCGTCGGTGAGCCAGAAGAGTTCGTCATCGGAGGCGTGCAGGATGGCGCAGTGGATCACCACAGATTCAGATTGTGAGCACCTCTACCTATCCATGTACATTAACATCTTTGGATGGATACATAATTTACTATAATCTGCTAATCCATCAAACTAATGATGTGCATTTGGTTTATTAATTTGCAGTCGTGGTGTTGGAGCTGTAAGTAAGATTGATTTGAGATGGAGGAGGCCGGCAGGAGCAGGATCGTTCAGAGGATTCATTTGAGAATGAAGGCAAAGCGTGCGTTTATGTATGTACTAGGAAGCATCAGAAAATGGCAAGAATCAGTAGGAAATTAGCAAATATTAAGAAGAGATCGAGATCTGAAGCTAGCTTGTCTTAGTTAGAGAAGAGAGCTTAAGCTAGCTAGCAGATGTGCGAGTCTGACACACAGAGAGGGAATGATGGAGCTAGCAAATCAGTTGATGAAGCTGACTCAGATGTTAGCTGTGAAATTAAGTTTAAGTGTATATATGCTATGTTTGCCTTGTGATTGATTGTTTTGTGATTACCCGTCAAAGTTAGGGCTAAATGCAGCATGTGGCACGATCAGATTAGCAACGTAATCAAGCTTTCCAACAAAATTAGCAAGTCAATTAAGCATGTCTGTATCTCTTTTGATAACCTGTTCCTGTTAATCTCAAAAGCTTGCAAACAAGAGTCTTTTCACAGTTGACACCACATCACCACCTAACAAAAAAAAAATATGCAAGGAAGGAAGAGGGGAATTGATGCACCCGAGCAAAACAATGAGCTCCTTAAAAAAAACAAGAATCAGGGTCCAAAATAATTTGTCAAAAAGTACTCCCTTTGTTCCACAATATAAGTTTTTTTTAGACTTACATTCACACATATATAATATATCTAGACACGTTATTTTAGATGTCCACTCTTTTTATCCGAACCTATCCAACATGTGTAACATCTAAAACATCTTATATTTAAAACGGAGGGAGTATGCAGATACATGTATCTATTTACTATGTACGCCAAATGAGTTCATGTAAAATACAATCTATTTTATCTATAAAAACTACAACGTAGTACAAGATACACAACAAACACAAATTTCGGAATAAACTAAGAGTACTTAAATACTTTGTACAGCCATAAATTTGTTAATCCTATTTTTTCTGTGACCCAAATAAAACGTAATTTTACCAAAACTTTGCAGGAATATAGTAACGACACCATGTATACATTCACGTTCAAAGTTTTTTTTTTTGAAACTTCGAAATTCGATTTTAAAAAAAGAGCTCCAAGTGAGCTCTGGTGCCACAAATCCGCTATCAAGGAAGAGCTCCTTTTGAGGGGAAAAACAAAATAGCGAGCGAATGTCCGAAAGTCCGAGCGTGAGAGGGTTATCCATTCCCCCTACTCTGTATCTTGTTGTCGTGGTAATTCCCGTGCCGCCGCTCCCTAGGTCAGTAAGAAGTCGAGATGAAATGCCGCCGCCGTCGATGCTGCCGCGGCTGGGCGGAGGAGTCGTCGGAGTAACGGCGGCAGCCAAGCCCCCCAACTTGTTCAACTGCTCCCTCCTCATTATCGGCCTTGGCTCGCCCCCCTCATCCAGCAGCAGCTACGCAAGGAGCAGAAGCAGCAGGCGGTTCTCCTCCAACGCCGAGCAGTCCACCAGGAGCCGGAGGTGGTGGTCCGACGAGGCCCAGTACGACGACAACGACGACGATGAATTTGAGGAGGACGAGGAAGGCTCCTCGTTTGGTGGTTCTTCGAGCTGGGACCAGGTGCTCGACGAGCCATGGTTCACCAAGGTACCTGCTTTCTATCTCCTGCTCTAGGCTCTAGCTAGAGTGTTACTGAACCAGTGAGATGTGTGGAGAACTAAACAGCTGAATGATCTTTGGCGCAGATGTTGCGGGTGTACGGGTACGTGCTCCCGATGATCCTGGTGTCCATGCTGCTGGCCACGGGGCCGCAGGCGTTCCTCCTGGCCATGGCCATCCCGCTCGGCCAGTCCGCCGTCTCCTTCGCCGTCCGCGTCTTCTCCAGCACGTTTGGCCGCCGTGACCAGGAGGAGTACGATGACGATTACTATTCCGATTACAGAAGCAGCGGCTGGGAGGAACCCGAATACAGCAACGCCTCCTCCTCCTCGACCAGGTATAATGGTAGCAGCAGGAGCAGGAGCCAGCAGCAGCAGCCATGGGCGAAGGATGTCAAGTCTGAAGATTCGGAACCAAAGGATGATACTGGCAGTGCCAGCAGCAGCGTCAACGATACAAGTAAAAGCGGCAGTAGTGCTTGTTTTGGAGGATGGGACGAGCTCGACGCCGGAGACGACCAGTACCGCAAGAGCAGCAGCAGGAGTAAGAGTGCAGGACCGTCACCGGCTGCCGATACTGTTACCACTACTACTGGTGGTGGTGGTGGTCGTGCGGCGAGATCAGTGAGGAGGAGCATGAGGCCGCAACCTGAAACAGCAACAAGGAGGAGGAGAAGCGGAGCAGCTGCAAGGTACAGGCAGTCGCCGCTGTTCATGCGCCTGCTCGTCGCCCTCTTCCCCTTCCTCGGGTCATGGTTCAGAATTATGCTCTGAAACTGAAACAACAATAAGGAGGAGTACAACAATTCACTTAGCATAGTATTTGATGTCCGTATATGTACGTGACACTTGACTATTCAGTATTCTTCAATTACGATTGATCAGCATGCATGACTGAACCAATCCGACGCTCATGCATTAGCATCGCAGATGAATGATGACGAAATAGGCCGTAGCCCCGCTATATAAATATAGCAACGCGCAGATGAATGATTGAGTTGAATCATTGCTCTCAAGGGATTTCTGTAAGAAATAGGTTTTTTACCCTCAAATGCACAAGGCATATGACTGATTTTGAGTGGGATTTTGTCGACAAGATCATCTTGAAGATGGAGTTTCACTCCGATCGGGTAAAACTGATTATGACGTGTGTACTGTCCACACGGTGCTACCGTGTCCGGATCAGTTCTGAGAAGAGTGAAAATTTCTGCCATCAAGAGAGTTACGGACAATTTATCCCCTTGTTCTTGTTGTGTGCGGCTCAGGGAAGAGCTTAAAGGAGTACATGTATGCAGTGATGCGCCATCTATTTCTGAACTTCTGTTTGTGGATACTTCAATAATTTTGAACCGTTTGCAAAATATTCTTGATGAGTACGGCATTGTTTTTGGTTAGTAGATACAAACCAAATATTTCCTTCAACCCAAACACACATGCGGATAAGCGGGAGGAAATATGTACAATTTTGAATGTTATGACTTGTCTTTGACAGACAAATATCTGGGGCTGTCGGCAATAGCGGGGGCCAGACATAAGTGACTGTTTTAAGTTCCTAGTGGACAGAGTATGTCAAAGGATCAATGTATTTTGAAAGTTTTCTAGAGAGGGAAAGAAATGACCCTCAAGTCGATTGCACAAGCTATACCGTCATGTGTGATATCGGTCTTCAAGATTTCAATTTTTTTGGAATCACATATGCGATGTCTTAATATTTGTGGGGTCACAATGCTCCACACAAGGATATGCACTGGCTAACCTGGTGTAATTATGTATCCCAAAGAAGAAGAAAAAAGGAGGAATGGGATTTAGATATACAATTGCTACAACTTGCCCTCCTACCAAAGCAAGTGTGGCGCTTAATACCATCCCAGAAACTCGAGGTGGAGATACTATACCCGTTTTAAACTGCATCTATCGTACATCATCTTAGGTTGCATCTCTTGCCATGATAATTATGTAAATGCATATGTTTTCCTTTCTATGTGCTTGTGGGAAATATATGAGGTATTCATGTATTTTTCTGGTCTCAAAAGGGTTCTAGTAGTTGTATCTTCTTTGTGTATGAGAGTGGTTTGGATAAAGTCACTTTGTGGCTTCCGAGCTAATATGCTCCTGTCATGTTTAAAAGAAATAAAAAAGTAATAAAACATTTTAAACAATTCTGTAAAAATTGGAGGCCAACACATACAAATGTCCAACATACGTGCCGAAATGGAAATTCAAAAACATTTTTTAGAGCACTGATTTTTTATTTTTGCCCAGACCACCACCCATGCCATTTCATCATGAAACTTGACACTATTCAGAATTTTTGAAAGTGTTTCACTATTTTTTCAAGTTTCTCTAAACGCATATGATCTCAGGAGTCAAAACGCCTCATCCGTTGGTTTGCGAAATATTTATCAAAGTTTGGTTTCTTTCCCTACTCCACTAGCTTCTGTCTGAAACTGTCCAATGATGATCCAGAACAATTTTGTCTCCGAAGTATTTGTTGTATCATTTTTTTCATTTGAGTCATAGCCTCCACACATTTCTAGATGGGTTCCATAATTTTTGTAAATGTTTCTTCCACCAGAGTTGGACTACAAGTTGCCTATCTCTGTAATCTGACATTGTTTGATTCAAACCTTATCAAATGAATTTATTTCGTTTTTAAATCTTAACGTCTTAAGTTAGGTACTCAGTAAGGTATAGTAACATTTTATTAGATTTTTTCGGACTCTGTTCCATCTTCTTTTATCCCCATGGGAAATCATCCTTCCACTGCCAGGTGGGGTCCACCACTATCAGTGTGTATCACCGCCTATTACAACCTGCTGGAACAAAGTAGTAATTGGTGTATAAATCTTGTATAAATTTATTTTTCTAGATTGCTGGAACATAGTTACAATAACCTGCTGGAACATAATTCTAAGTTACAATAACCTGCTGGAACATAATTCCAATTTTGGTGATACTTTTATTGCAACTCATCCTTTGGCATTGCATTCTTGGCTAATATACAAGGTTTCCATATGAGTTTCACTTGTAGTTTATATATTACCCAACGCATAGTAAGGGCCAGTTCATAGACCAGGTAAACAAGGTAACCACCCTGGGCCCAATAGAAGGGGACTACAATATGAAATCATGGTTGTAACACATAAGAACAAACCGATTAGATCATGGTGGAAAGTTTAATTTTGCTCCTATCTCTCCTATGCGTTCCTTACATATGTTATATTAAAATATTGATATGTGCATTTCAATGTTTAATTTCATGATAACTTCTTATTCGATAAACTACATGAGCACATGTATACACCATCTGATACAGAGGCCCATTGCGGTGAGCATATATAATAATTGAGTTTTTTCAGTGTAAAAGTTATAGAACTCATAATATTGATGTTCATCGAAGACTACTATGTATACTTGAATAACAAGTATCGATCCTCTATATATTATACACTTAGTAGTTATTACTAAATCCACCATAAATTGTAATACACATTTGACCAAGAAAATAAAATTTACGCAAACTGTTTAATTTATAGTCTGGTGTATTTAGTTACATAACCATATTGTACACAGTTCTAACTTTGAGATATTTGTTAAGCTTTATGTTTTAAAATATCTTCAAATATAGATAATAATTTTAATGTAGATAAGAACATTCACTCCGTAATGTACATATATGCTATATAATTCATCAATTGTAAAAAACATCAATGATACATGCATTTTTTTTCATGTTTAATGTGGTTTTGTACCATGTTAAAGGGTAATATCTCACAAAGAAAAGACTTTTCTGCAACTCATATTTTTTTATGATATACATTGTAACTATATAACCAAAAATAATTGAAAACATTATTGTATGGTTAAAAATGCTCTCTAAGTAGCATGCAACATATATTTATTAAAACCACAATATGATAGAAAATAAAAGTATACAATTTTAGTATAATTATATTTAATTTAACTTGCCTCGTGTCCAAAATTAACTTGGAACAGGCCTGAGTATAGTGTACCTTTGATCAACTAAATGAATATTTTCTTTCTTTGTGAGATAAAAGGAAGGGTTTGTAGCGTATCACAAGGGAACTAGATTGGGCACAAAGTAACTATATCAGAATGGCAAAGTATGTGTCTTGGTCTTTTAGGCTGTGTTTCTTTTGTTAATTGATGTAATGAAAACTGAAACTAATAAGTGCGTATGAGAGACGATGAGATAGTCAGATGTAAGTATGCCAAGTCTAGCTGGTGTTGTGGTGTGCTTCCTTGCCATTTATATCCTTTTTGGACTACTCCCAAAAGCTGTGCGTAAATTTCACCCAATACCGACCAACATGTCTTGTTTTGAGGTCTAGGACACAGAGCGGATAGCTCCCCGCTCTAGAGGTGATTCGGCTAGCCGTTGTTGAAGTATTGTGTACACAATTTGCTTGAGCTAATTAATTACATAATTGGTATGAATGAGGAAAATGAGTTACGAATTGTCCATGTTAGAGTTAGTGAACTATGCTTGTGATCATGTTCATGAATGGTTGGTGATACCAGCCTATGGATTGTGACGTTTGTCTCACTTTGTATATATGTTGGAACCTGGTACTTTTCTTATGATGTTGGTATTGTGTTTCGGCACCTACGAATGATTCACTTTTAAATTTTGGTTACGCTAATGAAGTAAAACTTTATTGTGCTACTTGTGTGCAGGCGAGTTCGACCCCGAGTTGTGTGAGTTCTGATCTAGACTACAATATGTGAGTTTGGGGTTTTATCCGGCTGGTTGCATGGCTGGTGTGGCGCCAGTCTATATCTGTTGGTTTTAGCCATCTTGTGGCCCTTTTTTCTTCAGGTACCGCCCTCCTTTTTATTTGGCGGGTTGTTTCTAAAACTCTAACCTTGTAGTGGTACGATTATGGCATGATGGTTGAATATATGTGCGGTGTCTATTGTGTGCATGATTATGGAAGGCATAACAATTGAATTAAAGTTCATTAACTTCAAAGTGTGATGTATTGGTAAGATCAACCACCGCCCACATCTTGTCGCATATATGAACTTGAGTCAAATTTTGGAGGCCCTCGCACGCCTAGTCGAGGATCTTGACTCACTTTGTGTCTGAAGAAAGGCCATGTGTGAAGAGTTGGACAACGAAATTCCATATATATATGCGATGTTGAGGAGATACCAACAGTGCTTCTCGTCCGGTCATTAGTCCAAGTAGAGGTCAAAATCTTATGACCATGGTTTGTGACTTGGTCCGGTTACTAATCAATGTGATGATGAATTAATTGACCAATTTTTTTGGCTAGTGGACGCGTCTTAGGTCAAATCAATTCCCCTTCCGACTTTTAATAGTATGACATATTTTGTTGCTTAAACTTGACAAAAACGGTTTTTCTGTTAGGTCTACATTATTATGCTAAGTGGGAGGCCCCATGGCATTTCCTAAACACTGGCCAAGGCCCTGGTCAACGAATTCACAAAGCATTAGGGGTTGAAATAAGCTCACCGTAGATTGTGACACCATAGTTTGCAAGTGGGAAACACCCGGTGCTTGATCGCAACCTCTACCTACCGACTTTCTCTCCTTCACTTCTCTCTTGGTTTTCTTTATTTTGCTCCAATGGAGGCTAACATCGTATTTGAATGAGAGGCTCAACATCCTCATTCCCTAATGTGTGAAGTATGAAATGATTACGAGTCATAATCTAAATTGGTAGTGAGATTTCACATCTCTTTGGGCCACCTAAAAGTTTAAATGGTCCTCTCCTCCCAACCAGGATGTTGTGTGTCTTCTGTAATCGTCCTCATAATGGAAATCGACAACCCCTTGTGGGGGGCTTTTCGCATGAAAAAAACCCTCCTCTCAACCCACATGAGAAGGATACCCAACAGTGGTTGTCAAAAAAAAAAGGTAGCCGATCAAAGGAGGCTGACTTGTACTACAGATCCTATTTTTTGATGGGTCTGTCTACGACTCAGTCGACTGAGACGAAGCTTACGTCTTAGTCTGGTGACGTCACGCCCTTGTCATGTTTGTCATGTTTGACGATTTCGGCCCGCTTTGCTACTCCGGCCGTTGTTGGCCTCGTTTGCTTCGTTTTTTCCTGGCGTGTGCCCACGCGCTAAACACAGAAGTTGGGTCGGCCCAACTGTGAAGGCGGAAAAATAAAGAAAAAATACGGACATAACTGCATATCCTGGGCTGCCGGAGGAGCGGCGAGGACGCAAGAGGGCGGCGGCAGCAGAAGGGAGTGGCGGCGGCGCAGGAAGGGAGTTGCGGTGGAGGAGCGACGGAGGAGCGGCGCAGGAAGGGCTGCAGCGGCAGAAGGGAGTTGCGGCGGCGCAAGAAGAAGAAAAGATGGGATCGAGGGAGGAGGGAGGAGCGCAATGTGGTGTGTGGTGCCGTGCGTGATGCGTGCAGTACTACAGTGTACTGTGTGGTGGCTGTTGTGTGGTGCGTGCGTGGCCGCTGTGGGGAGTGCTGGAGGGACTCAGCTTCGGTGACTTGCAATGCACAAGTCACCGAGCGACTTGGACGAATCATGTCCCTCCATTTTAGATCCAACGGACAAGATTCAACCAAATCTGAAACTAAAAAATAAAACTTCTCAGAAAAAATCAAAAAAATTCCAGTACAACATAAATGATTCGATAATTATTTTGTGAATTTTGTATCTTATTTGGACAAACGGTTTGGGAATACGTAGCTTTTTTAGATTAAAACATAAAACGCTAGTTATATGCAAACCATCAATCGAAACAGGATGAAACTTTCAGAAAATAGAAAACGAAACATTTCTGTTGTACTGGAATTTTTTTGATTTTTTCTGAGAAGTTTATTTTTTAGTTTCAGATTTGGTTGAATCTTGTCCGTTGGATCTAAAATGGAGGGACAAGATTCGTCCAAGTTGCTCGGTGACTTGTGCATTGCAAGTCACCGAAGCTGAGTCCGTGCTGGAGTGATGCGTGTAGTGTGGTGTTTATTCTGTGGTGTGTGCGTGGCCACGTGGGGGAGTGGGTTAGGTGAGGTTGACATGTGGGGTCCCTGTCCTTGTCGGGTGTGCGAATCTTGAACCCCATACCCGCCTCCACTAGACCGGTGGGTCTGGGTTTTAAAAGCTAAGCACATCCGCGGGTAGAAATCGTCACCAAACCCTTACCATTTAGCGCGGTAGCCGTCGGATTTGCGGGTATCGGGTACCCATTGCCATCCTCAGCTGCAACCGGCTTCAAAAACAAAAATTAATAAAGAAAAATACAAAAAAAAAAAAACTCAGCTGCGAGTGTAGTTGCAACTAGCATGTCTTGAGAAAAAACTAAGTTGCGAGCCCAGTTGCAACTGGCTCCACAAAAACAAATAAAATAATAATTAAAATTAATACAGAAAATAATAAAAAAAATCAATTGCGAGTGCAGTTGCAACTGTCCCGTCTTAGAAAATATCTCAGTTGCGAGTAGAATTGCAACTGGCCTGTCTAAGTAAAAAACAGTTACAAGTGCAGTTGCAAGTGGTCTGTTTCGAAAAAAAAACTCAGTTGCAAGCGCAGATGCAACTGGCTTCCAAAAAAAAAAATTTAAATTAATAAAGAAAAAAGAAGGAAGTGTTGCAAATAAAATACCAGTTCGAAGCATAGTTGCAGCTGGCTTCCAAAAGAAACAAAAATAAAAAGAATTAAATTAATAAAAAAAAGAAAAAACTCAGTTGCAAATGCAGTTACGACTGACCTATTTCAGTAAAAAATCCGAGTTGCAAGCACAGTTGCAGCTGACCCCCCCCCCCCCCCCCCCTCTCTCGATAAAACACTCACTTGCAAGTGCGGTTGAAACTGACCATATCTCGACAAAAAACTCAGTTGCAATCGCAGTTGCAGATGACCCCTCTCTCGAGAAAACACTCAGTTGTAAGCGCGGTTGAAAATGGCCCTATCTCGAGAAAAAACTTAGTTACAAGCGCGGCTGCAGCTGGCTTAAAAAAAAACAAAAATAAATAATAACTGAAATTAGTAAAGAAAAAATAACAAAAATAATAAATAATATCTGAGTTGCAAAAAGCGCGGTTTGCAGCTTACCCACTCTATCAAAGAAAACACTCAGTTGCAGGCGCGGTTGAAACTGGCCCTATCTCGAGAAAAAACTCAGTTGCAAGCGCAGTTGCAGCTTCCAAAAAACAAAATTAAATAATAATTGAAATTAATAAAAAACAATAACAAAAATAATAATAATATCCGACTTGCAAACGCAGTTGCAGCTGGCCCCTCTCTCGAGAGAACACTCAGTTGCAAAAGCGCGGTTTGCAGCTGACCCCCGTCTCTCAAAGAAAACACTCAGTTGCAAGCGCGATTAAAACTGGCCATATCTCGAGAAAAAACTCAGTTGCAAGCGCGGTTGCAGCTGGCTTCCGAAAAACAAAAATAAATAATAATTGAAAAACTATGTTTATATAGGTTGGCTGTTGCAAAGCGCGGTTTGCAGCTGACCCCCTATCTCGAAAAACAAAAATAAATAATAATTGAAATTAATAAAGAAAAAATAACAAAATCATAATAAGATCTGAGTTGCAAGCGCAGTTGCAGCTGACCCTTCTCTCGAGAAAACACTCAATTGCAAGCGCAGTTGAAACTGGATTCGAAAAAATAAAATAAATAATAATATAAATTTAAAAAGAAAAAAAACTCAAATGCAACTCTGTCCGAAACAAAAAAAAAAACTCAGTTGCAATCACAGTTGCAAATGGCCTCGACTCCAAAAGAACTACTAGTGCTTTAATTTGAAATAACGAGAAAGAAGGACTGATATATTCATCTTGTGACCTACTTACAATTTACATACACGCACATCCTCATAGCGGGTAGCTAATTCCTTCATCTATTCAACTAGTTATATCTGTTCCTTTTTGGCATCGACAAATTATGGCCAAAATCGATCTCAACCGACTGAATCAAAAGAATTTCGTAGAAACAAAAAAAAATCCCCACTTCTAAAAATCAACCAATGCGCCCTGATAAAACTACAACAAAAAAAGAACAATCCGTACACAAAAAATCAGCACATTAGACAATAATAATAAAGCAAAAATATATTTATTTATTGATTGAATCGAATCATACAAAAACCAGAACAGATATTAAAGAAAAAACGTACAAGAAAAAACAAAAAGGACCCTCGAAAAATCCAGCCCAAGCCAAAAACCGCACTACCCATCACAAAAGCCCAATAATCAATTCTAATATCCGGGGGGAAATTAAAAAAATACAACGAGCCCACCTAGCACCACACTGCACAGCCAAAAGAAAGCCCAGTATCAGTTCGCATACCCCGGGAAAAAAACAAAGGACAAATAAAGCCGAACAACCAGATCCCTCACGCAAAACGGGCCGAAACCACCAGACGCACGAATTGAGAGGCAAAAATGAATCGGACGGACAAGAAGCTGACTGAGACGTGAAAGTATCCCTCGACTATGCCGTCTGTCTTCCATCGCGGCGACAGGGGCTGTGACAACATATTGTACCCACTAAGAACAAACACATCGAACTTAAGCTTTGTTGTTTCTCAGCTGGCAAATGTACATACAACCAAATGCATGTGTCTAGAGCCATTGGATGCACTTACTTGCAAGTTAAGTTACATGCTTTGTTAGCTGTAGTGCACTGCTGCACAAAGACTAAGACACAATCTGAAGAATGCATCCGCTTTCTTTTCTGTCGAAGTTTGCACATATATGTGGGAAATCTACCATATATGTTGCTTTCACCTTCATATAATTCTGTAAGATCTCCTCTCGGTGGTGCGATGGTATTTACAATGCAAAACAGAGACCGTTGACTCGTTGTTTTCTCCGATCGCTCCGTCGTCGCGTGACGCGGCTCGCTCTTGTCTCGTTATGCAACTGCAAACGTACGTGTCTATACTGATTAAGAATGGTGGCCTCGGCCACACCCGACCAAGCTCCCTAGTTCGCACTAACTAGACGGCCACAGATATATACCTGCTCGATCGATCGATCGATCGATGGTACGGTGAGCTCCACCTGTGTCGGCAATGGCGGCCGGAGCGGGAGCCAGAAGTAGCGCGGACGACCAGCTGCATGCACGGTACGAGGTGGAGCAGAACTCCATCGGCGGGGGCGCCTACGCCGACGTGTACCGGGCCACGCACCGCCTCACCGGCGGCCGCGTCGCCGTCAAGATATTCCACGCCCCTGCTCATCTGGAGAACGGAGGAGGAGGGCCAGAGAGGGAGATCAAGATCATGAAGCTGCTCCGGCACCACCCCCACGTTATCCGCTTCTACGAGGCCACAGCCGTCGGCACCGGTAACGGCGGCCACAAGAAGAAGAAAAAGCAGAAGCAGCAACAGCAACAGCAACAACCATGCATCGTGATGGAGCTGGCCGAGTTCGGGGAGCTGTACAACCACGTCCTGTCCAGCCCCGGGGGCCTGGAGGAGGGCGAGGCGCGGCGGGTGTTCCGGCAGCTGGCGTCCGGTGTGGCCTACTGCCACCGGAACATGGTGGTGCACCACGACCTCAAGCTCGAGAATGTCCTGCTGGACGCCGAAAACAACGTCAAGCTGGCCGACTTCGGGTTCAGCAACTTCTTCGGCCCCGTCCAGGTCCCTGGGGCGGACTGCGGGAGCCTGCTCTACGCCCCACCGGAGGTGATCGCCGAAGGGGGAGGAGCAGGGAGACATCTCGGTCCGGAGGTGGACATGTGGAGCTGTGGCGTCATCCTGTTCGCCATGCTCTGTGGCTACCTCCCCTTCGATGGCCCCGATGATGAAGCTATCAAGAGGAGAATCAACGTATGTACACAAGCTAAACAAATCATTAGTTCAAAGTCTCGATTGGTCGATGATGTCTATACTTTTTTTTTGTGTGGCGAATTTGCAGATTGGGAATGTGAGGATGCCAAGTAGGATGTCGGAGGAGCCGAGGGAGCTCATCTCAGGCATGCTTCAGGTGAACCCCGAGGAGCGGATGAGCATCGACGAGGTGTGCTACCACCCATGGCTCCAACATGGCATCCCTCCATACCTCACAATGCCGCCGCCAGTCCATGGTGCCAACTCCCATATCCTCAAGGTAGCACCCCACTCTCTTTATTCAGATCTTGCAACATATATATCTGAGCATATATATACATTTATTTTTTCTGAATTCTAATTGCAAATTCCATCAGGTTTGTGGTGATACCGTTGAGGATGTAGTCACCTTGATCGATGGGTTGGACAAGATTAACCTTGTTGAGTTGCTGCACAATGGAGTCGAAAACCAAGTATGTATCCAAATTAACTATGGCGTATTTCTCTGTAGACTAGATAGATATTGATGATTTAGTCTTGACTAACGGATGTTTTTGTGGTAGGCGACAGTTGCATACTATCTGATGTTGGACATGCGGCATGACGCTCATACTCGTTATGTGTCCTTACTACATGCATGATTCGGCAATGAGGGGTATGCAACAACACTATTACACAGATTTTATTTTTATTTCCATCAATTAGTTGGTTATTTAAGGCAAAACCCATATAGTGTACCGTGGCATTGGACATGAGCTCATTGATTTAGTCGATCCAGCTACTATATATAGAACACAACATTTTAGATCATGCATAGGCATCGATTATATATCGGACTTGAGCCAATAAGACGGTTCAATAGATCCATGAGTGCCCCTCAGGATGATGATCCTCGTGTGCAACATCAAGAGGTGATGGCTGATCGGCATTTCTGCTTTCTCGGTTGCAGGTACTATCATCATCACTATTATGAGTACCTTAAAACAAAAATGTATATAATTAGTTCAAACATATGTATGCTGCATTCTCATATCGAGCTTGTTTTAATTTGTAGCTGTACAAGAGGAAAAAGGTGCTAAGGAAACATCAATACTAGCAGACACACATCGAGTTACACAACTACCGCCAAAGCCAGTTACAATGAAGTTTTGTCCTAGAGAGTGATGTAACTTGTTAACTAGCTTTATTATATGTGTAACATCCCAAAGTTCCAAAATGCTTACTCCCAAAATTCTGTCAAGCGAAAACAAAGCAAACACCCCCGACCCTCTCCTCGTTCCCCACCTACAGTGAACAGGAGGCGATTTTTGGGCGAACCCGTGCGGACCAGCTCGCCGGCGGCGATCCGCTCGATTCCTCGCCCTCCGCGGCCGCTCCGGCGGCGGGAGGACGGGGAATCGACGGATCCCGCCGTGTACATAGTCTAGGTGTGCGTGGGTTGCCTGCCGGCGGCGCTGTGGAGATGGCGGCGTGGCCGGAGAGGCTTTTGGCGGCGGCGGTTCCCTCCTCTGTTCTCGGTGCTCCGGTGGAGGCCCTGGGCAGATCTGCCGTCGCGGGCGCGGCCGCTGCTCTCCGGAGCCGCGGCGTGCTCTTCCTCGAGCTGGCGGCCGTGGTGGCGGCGCCGGTTCTAGATCTAGGGTTTCGGCAGCCTCCACTTCGGTGGATGGTGGTGCTTTTGCTTAACTCTTCTGGGAGTTTGCAGGCGGTTCGATCTCCCTCGTCGGTGGTCGCGGTGGGTGCGGTGGAAGATGGGTGGCGCTGTCGATCTCGTCTCCGGCGTGAGACGGCGATGGCGGCATGGTGGCAGCTCGAAGCCGATGCTCCTTCAACGTCCAGATTCTGGCGCCTGCGTCAGATGGCTCCTGCGGCATCTCAACGCGGTTGTTCGAGCTGGCTGCTCCGGTGCGAGGTGAGGCCGTTTTCTTCTTCTCCGGCGGCGTGCCGCTGGCGCTTGAAGACGGCGTGCTGCTCGGTGGATCCGTGTCCGCTGTGTGTGGGTTCGATCTTGTCTCTGTTCGTGCGTGTGTGCTCCTTTTCTTGTTGATCTTGTACACGAACTCCCTGTCAAAAAAAAAAAAATCTGTCAAGCAAGTATTTGCCAGGGGTGGTTAAATTGACAACTCAGTTGTTAAGGTTTTATAAATATATTTTTTATCTCCCCTTATATGAATCAATAAATTTGGGTTGAAATACTTCTCTTGAAAAGTGATGCGACCCCCGACACTCGTGGGTCATCGGTCTATATTGATATTTATTATATTTATTTGTTCTATTTATTCAATGCTATTGTACAAATAATAAGATTTTTTATAGTTGTTAGGATCACACTAGAACAAACTTTCAGTTCAAAATTGAATTATTTATGAAGATTTAGGAAAATTAATTTAAATGGGAAAATGTAACTAAAAGCAAGAAAATCCTTAATATTTGGGAAATTACCATAAACTAGGAAACGTGCCCGTGCGTTGCTACGGCTTATTCTAATGTCGTGAGGCAAGCATCGACCACGAGCAAGCCCACATTTGAGCCGGTGCCTTTAGATAATGTGGTCCGTAGGGCAATACAATACTCTCTCCGATCCATATAAAGTGTCGGGAGGAAACATCATCGAACACACAACTTCTAGTCAAGTTGGCGCCATACTTTTTTTTTTTTTGGATCGGAGGGAGTATTTAGCCTGGTCATATGTACGGTGATCCTAAAATTGTAAGAGCTGCCAAGTATACTTAGTCCAAGTTTGAAACAAATGTGATTAACAATGTAATGAAAAGAAAATATATTGCTAAGCAACAGCCATATACATATTATTTAGTCCAGTTTAACACCGAGATAGAAATAATAGCTTGTTAAGTGATAGTGATTGATTAAGATACCTTAAGATATATGCAGGAGACTTCGTGCAAAAAAAGATAAATGCAAGAGACCACCAGCAGGCATGAGTACCAAAAGTTAGTAGTCTGCGTTCATCTTCACCTGGGTTTAAAAAAAAGTAAATGTGACATTAGTGAATTCGTACCTACCCTGAAGAAGGCCCTGGTCATCACTTCATGCTCCATGACGGCACTCATGGACGCAAGGTCAAAACACCCAGAGACTCATCACTTTCTAGCCTGCATTAGTAGCGTTCACGGCCGAATCTCGTCAAAGGAAGACCCGGATGTCATCTCGCGGGTGATTGCAATGCTAAGTACTATCTCATCCAACGTTCGTTGTTACCATCAGCACCTACAAAGCCAGCGAGATCTCTGTGGTCGCGGGGTCGCCCTGCCTTGCAACGGTGGCGTGTGGGCCGAAAGAAGGACCTCGATTCAGTCCCCAGCTAGTATTCAAGTAGGACACGATTGACATACCGACCAAGCATACGACGGACAAAAAAGGTCGCGTTGGCGACACGGTCATACCGACCAAGCATACGACAGACGAAAAAACGGTCGCGTTGGCGACACGGTCACCTATAGGAAAAATCATCAGACATATCGAATAGTTTTTTTTGACTTACGGGTGGCAGTGGGTAATTATTTACAACTTTGAGGGCAAATCCAATGACCTACCAAACCAAACCAAACTGCGGAAGCCTTAGTGCTTTTATTATTAGGTATAGATATGGTCAAACTCATGTGAATTGATAATTAATATGCAAAATACTAAGGATGACGGAGATTTGAAAACATTAGATTGAGAAATCTTATTGTGGATGGCGACTCTATTTATAAAATTATTTCAAGACAGATGGATAATTGACACCAACTGAACTACACAACACTATTGACTTTTCCCACACAAAATACATTGTCGACTAAAACTAATGTACTTAGCACTCCCTAATTTAAGATATTTTACATATAAAACCAATATTTGTACTCCCTCCTATCGCATTTGGTTGTCGCAGGTTTAGGTTACATGTAGGCAAAGCCCGCGGCTACTAAATCGGATCGGGAGGTAGTACACTTATCTTGACTTTTTTTACATCTATAAAAAATATTACGGGATTCTAGAAAATTCTTGCCGCAGGTGTGCATTGGCTGATTGGATCATGCAATAAAAAGAATAAGAAGAAGAAGATAATTGTTGCTCATTAACCGATTCGATAAATGCAAGAAAATAAAAAAGGAAGATATTTGATGGATGCATGCTGCATGGGGAGTAAGTATTCTTGCGATTTAGTGAGTGAGTAGCACGGGTTCCCCGGGAGTGGCAGTTATTAGTTACACAGCGTTAGCTGGAAGAGATCCAATCGTACGTCGGGCATGAATTGGCGCGCCCGTCAACGCAACCAACCGCCTCAACCCCCTCCCGGCCTCTCCCCTCCCCACTCCCGCCGCCTATTTCTTCACTCCCATCGCCGGCCGGCGCCGCCGATCCATCCATCCATCCATCGCCGCTCGCCGACGTACGGGCGCTCCTCCCTTCCCCTCCCCTCTGACAAACGTGCCAATGTACCTCTGGTAGATGAATGAAAGACATCATCTTGCGCGGGCCCATCGTCGACATGGACCACCTCGACTACGCCTGCAGCAACTGCCTCACCGAGCGCGCCGTCGTCTTCTGCCGCGCCGACGTCGCCAGGCTCTGCCTCCAGTGCGACGGCGCCGTGCACGGCGCCAGCGCGCGCGCGGGGCAGCACTCGCGCGCCCCGCTCTGCGACAACTGCGGCGCCGCGCCGGCCGCGCTCCGGTGCTATCGCGGCGACGCCCACGGCCTGGTCGTCACGCTCTGCACCGACTGCGCGGAACGCCGTCCGGAGGACGCCTTCAGGTCCGCCGTCGAGGAGTACACCGGGTGCCACGCGCCGGCGGATGTCACCCGCATCCTCTCCGTCGAGGCGCCGTCGTCGGCGTCCCAGGAGGACTTCGATCAGTGGCTCGCTGACAATATGCCCCAAATCCTACAAGAGGTTCAGGTAAGGAAATATACCTCAACATCCATCTGCTTAATGGATTTCTAATACTTACTATATGTATTTTATTTCTGAATTATTGTTATTATGTGTGTTGCTGCCTGCGCCAGTGCATTTCAGACTCATCTTGTGCTCTGTTCTGTGTGAATTTTTTTGTGTGATTATGTGTGATCCAGTGATAAGTGGGGCTACTATATATCAAGTGGATGATAGAATGGTGATCTATATACAAAGTGAGAATGAATGTAAACTTTGTACATTAATTAAGGAAGTGGGGAGAATGTACTTTACTGATGTAAAAATGGGATCTGTTTGGGAAGACATATATGGTCCTCCAGATTTCCTGATACATGTAATGGTGGAACGATGATAAAAAAAAGCAATGAAAGATCATATATTCTGTTTACCTCTGAAAGGTTGGCCAGGTGCCTTGGATCTTTATATCCTTTTTAACATTATTATCAAATGAAATACACGCTTGCACATTTTTGGTACTCCCTCCGTCCCAAAATAAGTGTCTCAAGTTTGCCCAAAAGTGAATGTATCTAGACATGTTTAATATATAGATACATTTATTTTTTGGCAAACTTGAGACGCTTATTTTTGGACGGAGGGAATATTAAAAATGTGCACATTCCAATCTAGCCTTTTTCAAGCAAAACATGTGATTGATACATATATCTAGGCTAGTTATCGAACTTCCTTTGGCTATGTCCCATGTAAAAAAATGGATGCAGTTCTCCTCTAAGTCAGCTTCGGATTTTTTTTGGAAAATAACTTTCATGTACACAAATAAGTATATGAAATAAAAGGGATGCATGTCCTAATTGAGGGAATTAGGAAGAGGTACTTTTGAACCAATTCAAAACCTTCCTTCATTTCTGACAGACAACCAACAACTAGGTATAAGCACTCCTAAAATAATAGCTAGAAGCATAGTGCTCATATTGGCAAGCTTGGTTGGCTGGATGTACCGACGAACATATGTCTAAGATTAAAACTCTCACTTACCTCTTAACTAGGATGGCGCATATAACCCCGTTGAGTAGTCATTATGTTAATTTGTGGTGCACAATATGTTCATGGAGGATGGATCTCGTATATGCGATGGAAGTGGAACGACGAGTACAACAATTATAGGAGAAAGGGGCAGCTTTGGCAGTGATGATTGGAATAATGCTTGTTCAAATACCTATGCTCCACCTTATGCTGGGCTTGAGAATACTAATGGAGTATTTGTTGATCATCAGTCAGCCGGGCCTTTTGAGGTACATACTAGTGTACCCCTCATTCACACATCTAACTAACGTTTTTTTTTTTTGCATGCTTTGTTCGACCCCAATTTGACAATGACAATGATAATTAAACGCTTTGCTTGGTTTAATTTCTTCTTGGCAGCAGCAGCAGCAGCCACCGTCGATGTGCCACTATTTCTCATCAGCATATTCATCTTACAATACACCATCTTCATCGTGCCAACCGGTCATGACATCGACTACTCTTCTGCAATCTATGGGAAACGATCATCACCAGTCCCTGCTGCTTGATGGCTTCCCTACTTTCTGCTCTAACTTGCCCTTAATATCACCGCCACTGCCGCCGGAGAACGGCAGCTTGCATGACGCCACCCAGGCACCACAAATGTTGGTCGCGGATGAGAAAGCAGCAGCTCATCAGCAAGACCCGAGCACCATGACCAAGAAGCGCGAGGAGAGGGACAGAGCCAAGCTCAGGTACAACGAGAAGAAGAAAAACAGAAAGTATGTCTGAAACTTCCATTTGATGCATGACCTATATATACTAGAAATTGCATTGCAGGTTTGAACTGAATCCAAATGAATTTTGCAGGTTTTGCAAGCAGATCATGTACGCCTCCCGCAAAGCGAGAGCGGACACACGAAAGCGAGTCAAGGGCAGATTCGCAAAGGCTACCAATGAACACCAATACATACTCCACTCCGATGCATCATAAATTCATTTTTTATACGATCAATTTTTTCGTTCTTTTTCCCTTTCTTAAATTCGTTCTGCATATAGACAGTGCATATACACAAAATTAAAAAAAAATTAGTTACCTTTTTTTTTCCACTGTAAATAATGTCTCTACACATTATAGTGGATCATGCTTAAGGTAGAATACACTTCCCCACGCCACACAAATACATACCTCTTATTTGTGGAGAAGGCTGTTGCACCTTAGATCTTAGCCATTTTACTTTTCTTTTTTGATTTTGGCATTTATTTAGTTTGAGGCACATTCTTTTTTGGAGAGATATTTTTGGGACATATTATGTTTAGAAAGGAGATTTCAAGGCAATTTTGAGACACTCTGGTACCGTGGTCTAATAATTCAGCCTTACATGTGTACATATATAATTATTTTTTGGCCTTGGTGAATAAAGTCATGATTTTTTTTCATGTGTTGCATAAAATGCGTGTACGTGTGAGATACTGGTCCTTTTTGTTTTGATTGTCTGTGAAGTGTGCAAAGCATGCTGCCGATTAGAAAGAGAAACAGTTCTATATTTTGTAATTTTATTTTCAGAGAATGTACATGCCATACACAAGTATGATCAGTCAAAAATAATGATAAGAGTGCACTCTATTGACATGAACTAAAAAAAAGGAAAAAATTACTGCACACCTATGCTATATCAGGCCAATTATATGTGTGTCGTGTAAATAACCTTTTGCAGGTAATACATGTCTCCTTCATATGAGATAATTAAGTTACAAGTCATGTAAACACTGACATGAGAGAACTGTAAAGATAGAAGAAACCTAAGTTTCGCAAAAAGGACTCTCGGTAAAGAAAAATAAATCACAATTTAGGTTGAAGAAACCCTTGAGCAAGAAACTAACAAAAGTAACGCATGTCGCAAAACCTTAACCACAGTCATGCAAGAAAAGGTGGACAGGTCACATCCTCGCCCGAGTTTGACACGGATCGTGCATCGTTGATCTGCAGCTTTACGACCCTCCAAATTAGCTTGCAAAAAAGCAAAGCCATTACAATTGAAAGAATCAAGCTAGTTCATATTGATTTAATCGATAGATGGAAATGCCATTGAGAGATTAGGAGGGATAGAGACAGAGACCCTTCATCGCCTTTGCCGGATGCAAGACGTCGAACGGCCAAAAACCTAAGCTAGAGAGGACCTAACCCTCTACCGGTGACGAGGAGGTCGTTGGTGGAGGCCCGGAGGGGGCCACCAGGTCGTCGGTGGAGGCATGCCTATGAAGTAGTCATTGGGTACAATTTTCTCTCCCTGGCGGCGTAGGAGAGAAACGATATGGTGTGACTCACGAACAATTTCATGTAAATAAGCTTTGCTTCCATCTGGTCTAATGCCAAAGCGTCTGTCTTTACTTCAAAAAATATTATACATTTTTGGCACACCACGTATCTTCATACAATCCATATGTACTTCCTCCGGTCCGTATTAATTGTCATGAGATTTCAACTGAGAAACAAGCATAATTAACGTGCAACACTTAATACAGACCGGAGGTAGTAGAAAAAATCAAAAGAGTTTGAAAATGTACAAGTCCGCCATTTTGTTAATTGGTGCGTTTGCATAAATCTGTGCGTCCTGTATGTCGTGTATGCCAACTTGTCAGTGGAACCATAATTTGTGGGTTCTTTTGACTTATGAGCTTGACTAGTTGCCTACCTACCCAACCCATGCATGCTTGAACCGATCATGTGTTTGGAAAAAGTAGAAATGACTTGGACCAACTGGAGAAAGAGCTAAAAAGTGTCTTGATGAGAACTTGCATGTGGCAAGATGGTTAGTAGGGTGGTTGTAACCTAGTCCACTAGAGTTGAAATCCCAGGTTTGACGTTGGTATTTCTTATTTAAGCGAAATATATTTTCAGTGGGAGGCGACGTTCCCGTCGACAGTGAGGCGCCCGTGGTGACTGCGTCAATCTCAAGACCCAACCGCCGGCTCAGTCTTTCGGAGGTGCTCATAGGGGTAGGGTATGCGTGTGTGCGTTCATAAGGTGAATGTTTGCGCGCGTACGTGAGCATCTGCGTTGTACTGTGTTTCTCAAAAAAAAGTACATTGATAACTAGGTCGTGCATGCATGGATTCATCCAGTCTCCGACTGAATTCTTTGCTCATGCTATTTCCTAAATTTCCATCAAGTTATTTCCTCCTCCTTCCGCAGCAGCTTGTATTATCAGGGGTAGTCTTCAAGGCACACACCTTCCGTGAAACTTCATAGTAGTTGGGTTGGGTTGGGTCGGGTTGGGTAGAATCATTTTTTCGTTTTTTTAAATTGATTAAATCATTTTTCTGTTTTTTTTTAAATTGATTAGGTTAGGTCAATGGTAAACGCCTTTGGCAGTCGTCTTCACTATATCAACCTTTTTATATCTTCTCTGAATCTTGGGAAACAAGGTAGGCAATTACTCACTAGTTATGTGTGACATTTAATTTTACTTTGCAAATTTTCCGTATATTCAAATGGGCCACCAAGAGTATATGTACTGGGGGTGAAACAAATGATGATGTCCGGATGCTAAAAGAATCCGAAAACATGTACATGCAACTTTTCGTGAGAAAACTAGTTTTGGCGGCACGTGAGAAAAACATTCGGTGCATACAAAAACAATAGAAGTTGTATTAAATAAATTTTGCACGCAGATGAATGTCATGAACATGTATATTTAACAATAGAAAAACGAATATTTAGTACATAACTTGACGAAATATGCGGTTTGGTCACGAGGTTGTAAAGAGTCGGAAAGTTACCACACACACACAAGCGCTATGGTCGCTCCATGACGGTGGCCGTTACTTTACTGACGTGTCGAACCAAAACTTAAAGGGTCATTTGTAAAACAAAAACACGTCAGCAAACTTACGGGCACCGTCACTAAATCTATGTTTTCCTTTGTAACAATTTCAGAAATATTTTGAACTATGATGACGTTCATCACTTCACCTTTTTCAATGTTCAAATTTGTTTTCTTTTTAAGATCGGGCCAGGTCAGCAGTTCCACCAACCAACAAAATTTACATGTGTAAATCACTATATACTGCAATTAATCACGTGCAAACGCTGTAATTTTCTTGTCTGCATAAAGTCGAGTATACTTTACATATAGTAATTTTCTGTGAGAAGAAAAGTCCACAGCAAAATTACAGCCATCGCCACCAACCAAATTAACACTATAAATTTCTGCTCCAACAGAAACTGGGTATTTTTTGTCAAATCTGGCCCTTTTCCGAAACTAATATCGTAACTGGCCTCTTTTTGAAACTATTTCTAAATCTGATCTCTGAGGTCGGCGCCAATTAACATGGAGCCAAAGTTGTGCATGTCGGCTCCATTTCCGTGTGGCGCCGAAGTTTTTTGGGAGCCGGCGAAAATCTAACATGGCAGGTCGGCGCCATCATGTGTGATGGCTGCATGTATGAGAGAGCTTCCTGCTGCCATGCTACCATTTTCTTGGTGAAATCATGTGTGAGAGAGCTTCCTGCTGCATGTATGCATGGGGCTGTTTTGAATGTTGCATGCATGGGGCTGTTTTGATCGAGTGATTGCCATGTCGTAGCGAGCTAGCTGCTTGGTACGGCTAATGGGCTGAGCTGTACTTCTTTTTCTCCTCTCTTTTCTTGTTAAATTATTTTTCAAGAGCACAAAAAAAAAAAACAAGCACGTTATCGCTAGCTGCATGCATCCATGCAACTATGTGAAAATGAATGCTTAAAATCTCCAGGTTTACAGCTTTTAGATAAAATATACATAGAACATATGCGCAGTGGATTCTATTTCCGTGATCGGTTTTGAGTTTCGTTGACTCTAACTTTTTAATTTTGAAAACCAATCACACCAATAGAACCCACTCGTCAACACGCATATATTTCGTACATATTTTATCTCGAAAACTATAATGGAACATGTAGTCATTCATTTCTTGTATGAGTTATTGTTATTTTTATATAAGTACCAATTTTGTAGTTATTAAAAATTGATAAGTATAGTTATATAGAGAGTAAGTGGACATATAGAGAGAATATTTTTATAAGTGTATATACAAGAATATTTATAAGTATCAAGTTTACACAAATCACAAATAATATTATATCCACGTCAAATCCGTTTTAATGAATTCATATCTGGTTTGAAAGAATTCGATGAATAAGGATATACTTTAGGATTATGTATTAATTCGACGAATAAGGATATACTTTAGGATTATGTATTAATTCGACGAATAAGAATATACTTTAGGATTCCAAACTCGATATGGTACATCAAATATCATTGGAGCTCATGGGGTGAGGGAAATACTCACCCCGCAAGTAAATATTTACTAGTTATTGTAGCTAATTTTAGGTCAAATCCCTTAATTAGATTTTTTTTTTTTAAAGCTACTTGTATGAATGGCTGGGCTATATGCATGCACGCGACGCGAGACGGGCTGATTAGGTTTGGTGGTCAGCCATGCATGCCGTGGTGTAGTATTTTGCTAGCCCATGTCGCTTATCAAGTCGCTAATCAAGGCATGCATACTTGCGCCATGCATGCATATTACGGAGTATATATTAAATGGTTGGACCAAACACTAATGAAAGAACTGTGTAAATGCTTCGGCGCCAAGAAGAATGGCGCCGACATGCCAGCTCAGATTTTTCGCGGGTCCCAGCAGCAAACTTCGGCGTTCAGTTCGAGAGGCGCCGACCTGCACAAGTTCGGCTCCATCCTGATTGGCGCTGACCAAGAGGCCAGATTTGGAAATAGTTTTCCAGAGCGGCCAGTTACGCTATTAGTTTGTAAAAAGGGTCAGATTTGTCAAAAAATACAGAAACTGGCCGCAGCAGACCAAAATCCCAAACAAAGAAGCAAAGCACAGAATGCCGTCGCCGTCCATGGTGCACCTGGTGTCGTCGCGCACGGTGAGGCCGCTGGCGCGGCCCCGCGAGCGAATCCCGCTCACCTCCTGGGACACCGTCTTCCTCTCCGCCAACTACATCCAGAAGGGCCTCCTCTTCCACAAGCCTTCTGAGCCCCTACAGGTCATCGACCACCTCGCTGCCGCCCTCGCCGACGCGCTCGTCCACTACTACCCCGTCGCCGGCCGCTTCGCCGCCGAGCAGCACAAGGACGACACCGGCAAGGTTGTCGGCTGCTCTGTCCACATCGACTGCGACGGGCAGGGCGTGGAGGTGCTCCACGCCGTCGCCGACGGCTTCTCCCTCGCCGACGTTCTCCCTTGCGACGCCGACGTGCCGCGGGACCTGGTCGGGTCTTTCTTCCCGCTCGACGACGCCGTCAACTACGACGGTGTCGACCGCCCGTTGTTCGTCGTCCAGGTCACGGACCTCGCCGACGGCGTCTTCGTCGGGTTTGCCTACAACCACGCCCTCTCCGACGGCACGGCCTTCTGGCCCTTTGTCAACGTTTGGGCTGCCATAGCGCGCGCCAGGCTCGGCCTCGCGCATCCGCCCTCGGTGACGCCGGGGCCGGTGTTCGAGCGCTGGTCGGCCGACAGCGGCGCGGCGGGGCCGGTGGTGCTGCCGTACGCCGATCCGTCCGAACTGATCGAGCGGCTGCCCCCGCCGCCGCTGCGCGAGCGGATGCTGCACTTCTCCGCGGAGTCGCTGGCGGCGCTCAAGGAGCGGGCGCGCGCGGAACTCCTCGCTGCCGGCGACGAGGCCGGCGCCGCCGCGCTGACGCGGTTCCAGGCGCTGTCGTCTCTGCTCTGGCGCTGCATCACCCGGGCCCGCCGACTGTCGCCGGAGCAGCAGACGACGTGCTGCGTCGCCATCAACAACCGCGCGCGGCTCCGGCCGCAGCTGCCGACGGAGTACTTCGGCAACTCCATCTACGCCATCGGCACGGAGTCGGCGCGCTCAGCGGAGCTGCTCGAGCGAGGGCACGGGTGGGCGGCGGCGGCGGTGGGGCGGGCCGTGGCGACGCACACGGACGCGGCGATCAGGGCACGGGTGGCGGAGTGGACGGCGAAGCCGATGGTGTACACGCTGCGGTTCTTCGACCCGGCGGCGACCATGGTGGGGAGCTCGCCGTGGTTCGACGTGTACGGGTGCGACTTCGGGTGGGGGAAGCCCGTGGCGCCACGGAGCGGGAAGGGGAACAAGTCCGACGGGAAGACGACGCTGTACCCTGGCCGGGAGGGCGGAGGGAGCATCGACGCGGAGCTGACGCTGGCGCCGGAGCACATGGCGGCGCTTGAGGAGGACGAGGAGTTCTGGGCCGCCGTGACGCCGGACGCGCCGGTGCTGCCCAAGGGGAAAGTTTGAATACATGGCTCAGATGTGACGTCGCTGATGCGCGTCAACTCTCTTTCATTTGTCCTGTCTCTACATTTCACACGGCCATTTCTTCGCACCACTTCGATTGCTCAATATTGCTTTGGTACTACTTTAATATACAATGGGATAATAAGATATTCTGATCTACTCCTATGTTCTACACTAAATTAGATGCTTCGTTTTTCTTCCACTACTCCTCCGTTCCAAATTAATTGATTTGGATTTGACCAAATACAGATGCATCTATACTAATTTAGTGTCTAGATACATCCATATTTGGACATACCCAAATCAATTAAATTGGAACAGAGCGAGTACATCGTATGTATAAAGACACGTTTTAGTGTGCTGACGACGCTAGCTCCTCATGTCACCGTCATAGGCGGAGTTTGTCTCGCATCATACATACTAGAAGGAAAATACGCGCGTTACCGCGTCTATTTTAATATGAATAATCATAGATGAACAAAAAGAAATTTAGCAAGACATAAATAAAAATTAGTATTAATGGCTCACTATTTTATTACACGATTACTCAGACATCCTCACATAAACATAGAGAAGTAGATAAGGGACACGGTTATTCAGTTGTAGTAAGGTTAGGAGTACACCACTCGATAGAAAGAGCATGACTCTCCATTAAAAAAATTACACTCAATTAGACTTTTAGGATACAACAATTATGAAATGTCTTTAAAGTTAAATTGTGTACATGATTCTATAATGATTGAAACAATAAATTATTCAAAGTTCCAACAATCTGTAGACACTGTATGATATGATGAAAATTGTAAACAAGATATTCGCATTGGGAGCTCCATATTGATATTGGGTTGAATATCAATATCATGAGATATTGATATTGAGTTTGAATGTCAATATTTTTGTTTGGATGTGTTAGATATTCAGACCCAAACAAGATATTGAGTTTGAATATCAAATGTTGTTTGGATATTATAAAAGCAGTTTTTCGAGACATTGATCATTGTACTGTTATATTCATGACAAAATGTGCAAAACAACCACATATTATGGTACAAACAACAGCTAGACAAATACGTAAAATTCTCCAATATTTCAACAACAACATTATATCAAATTCAATGCATAATCCATCATAAACAACCATTTTAACAAAGTCTCAAACAAACAAAGTTCAAAGTCTCATACGCAATATGACAAGTTCTTACATAGCAATCACAAATTTATTACAAGCATGTTAACCAAAACAGCACTACAAAAATTCAGCACATCACACTAACAATATATAGCAACTACCACTTCGAAATTGCAGCAGTACATGAACGTTTCATCCAAACTCCTGACATATGAATTAATAGGAGGTAATGTACAAGAGAAAGGAGAAGGGACTGCATCATCAAATACATTTTTAACGATTCCAGGATTTGCCTGAAGGTCACCGCGGCGAAGCGGTCGTCGGTGCTGGTGTCTGAGACGGCGAAGAAGTCCAAGGAGATCTTCTCGGAGACCGCCACCAAGTCCCGCGAGATCGCCGCGGAGGCCACGAAGCAGGCCGACCTCCTCGCCGGCCAGATCATGCACCTCGCCTCGGACATCCCCGTCCCCTCCATGCCGCCCATCCCCGCGATCCCGCCCATCCCCTCCGCGGCCGAGTCGGGGCCCGACCCCGCTGAGCTCGAGCGGTACGGCATCACCGAAGACCTCCGCGATTTCGGGCCAGAGGAACAGGATCCGGCCGGAGGGATCTGCGCCGGGAAGGAGGAGACGCGGGGGGAGATACAGGTGTGCTGGCCGCCTGGACTCCTCCAATCTGTCCCAAACCTGCAGTGGAAAAGAGAGAGATGAAAGGGAAGGGAGAGGGCAGGTACGGCGGGGAGGGAGAGAGTCTCTGGCGGCGGGAAGGGAGGGTGGCGGGAGGGTGCTGCCGGCCGCCGGCCGCTGGACAGGATGGCTGGAGAGGGAGGGTGGCGGCGGTGGCGGGGCCGCCTTCTTGGCGGCGCGCTTCGGCGCTTCTTGTCCGCACGGGGAAGGAGGAGGCGGGGCGGCGGTGGTTACCGATGCGCCGCCACCGATGCAGTCGCACGGGGTGGGAGAGGAGAGAGTTGGGGAGAGGGTCGATGCGGTCGCAGTCGCACGGGAGCGGAGAGAAAACGCGAATATCTACCCAATGTCGAGCTGTTGGGGTGGATATTCGCTGGGGTCGTTTTTCCACATGCGAGCCAAAACTGGATATCTGGTGCGAATACCACGCTGGAATATCACAAACATCTGAACAGGTCGAATCTAGATATTCGGGTTGGAAAAGCTCCGAATATCCAATATCCTGTCTCAATATGAACATCCGAACGGGGCAATAGAGATTGAATAGCCAAGATGTGATTGGCCATCGAGATCCTACAATGAAGGTAATTGATATTAATATAATGAATTCAAGTAGACTTTTCTTACATAAATTATCCCAAAATCAATAATAATAGTTGTCATAATTATTTTACATATTTAAATAAATTGCATCGATTGTACCCTCGTGGTCTTGACATTTCTAGACCCTAATGATTGTAACGAGGCTAGGCAAACCTAGGCCCTATTTTAGTGTATGATTCAATCATCTACAAAATACACACATGCATTTTATGACATAATCTGGATCATTCTCTGAATACAAGTGAAATATAAGCAAATATACTGTAGAAAAAAGTTCATGGATAAACACCCACATCATCTTTCATTAGTAATAGGTGGAATCCAACAAAGATGCGTATAACTCATCCTTCTACCCCCCATTCAACATCGATTTGTCGTTCACGGTTTCGACTACAGCGGGCACCACCACTGACTCAAGCACTACTAACAACAACAGTGACAGCGGCGGCCGATGCGAGAGGGGACATGGGTGTTCATGTGCAACTACTGCGAGGTTGTAGGAAGTCTTTCAGCTCACTTGCGTTGGGTGGCCAACAGAGGGGAGCGCACGTGACGTGCAAGTTAACAATGGACTTGAGTCACGACATCAGGGTTGGAGGTGCCATATAGTCCCAACGCTTGAGCCGGATATGTATGCGGAGAGACGGGCAAACTATGCGTAGGGACGGCTCCTTTCGGTAAAATACGGCTCGAGGGAGGCGGATGGAGAGAAATGGTGTCGCGTGGCCCAGGACCGCGTGACGCTATTGTGGACGCTGGCGGCAGAGATAAGAGAGAGAGTTGTCGGGTAGCGCCAGTAGCTCCGGACTCACCGCATCTCCTTGTAAAAAATCGAAACGACATGTTTAGGTTTCAATTTTTTGAAATAAAACATACAACTACGTGTACGTATTGTATGCACTCTGTAGTTGTATGCACTCTAGAAGATTTTTTATTTTGGTCTCAAAAAGAGTAATTTTGAGGGAAATGGAGTTATTTTCTTTTTTTACAGCCACAATTTTGTTTTTATATAGATGGGAATCCCTTTTTATTTCACCAAAAAATTATCAGATAAGTACAAACATATGTATATATCCAATATAATTTTTCAAACTGAATTTAAAATAATGAACTATAAATAAATAATGTGATCAAGTTGGGTCTACCATGATGTTGACATGTGGGAGAAGCAGAGGGCTTTTTTTCAAACTGAATTTAAAATAATGAACTATAAATAAATAATGTGATCTAGTGGGGTCTACCATGATGTTCTTAGTATTTAGAAGGATACACAAAATTGTTTAGTACGCTCACATCATGGGTAAGGAAGTGCGACTGCAATCCTCGTACCATCACTTCCTTACAAGACTCAAAGTGTCGAGACACTTTATTATTTCCTCTTTGCCCCTCATGCTCCCTCTACACCCCTCTCTTGCTTCCTTACAAGACTCAAAGTGTCGAGACACTTTATTATTTCCTCTTTGCCCCTCATGCTCCCTCTACACCCCTCTCTTGCTTCACAGTTTTTGCTCGAAGCAGCATACACTTAGGTGGTCTTTTCTAGGGGAAGACTGTATAGGATCTGTTCCTTAGGTGAGATCATAGGATCATGTCACAAAAATCACATTTACAAATTGTTAATAAATCTGATACAATTACACAACATACTTACATGTTGTTTGTACAACTCCAAAAAAATCAGCTAAAATTCGACCTACAGCTAGAGAAACAAAACTGTTAAGCTACATCGTGAATAGTGTCAGATATGAGTGAATAGTGATTCATACTATTCACACCGAAATTTCTCTTTTTTGTCTCTCTAAGTATAGTTCGAATTTGAAGCTACCAATTTTTTATGTCGCATATATAACATAGATGTGGGTTGTCAATTGTTTTGACTTTTGAGAATATTTGGACATGTTTTGCCTATTCAAAAAAATCATCTCATAGATCCTATTCAATGTGAGATCCTACCCAAGTTGCCCGCGTCTTTTCTATGTTGCCCGGACATGGCTGCGGAGCAGCTTCACCTTTCTTATTCCCCGTGTTTGCGGTTATGGTCTACTCTCTTCGGTCGCTGCATACGTCTGCACCGTCTTTGTTTTGCTCCTACACGTGTTCCTTTATTTCTTCTCGTTTTCTGTTCTTCGATGTCCTGGCGCCCTGCCTTTCAGAGTTTTTATGGTTTCTTTTGCTTTCCCTTCAGTTTAGCACTTGGTGTTCTTACTTTTGTTATAAGGTTGGCTCCTTTTCGCTTTCTTCGTCGCTCATTTGCCATGTGGGTCTTCCTTCAGCACTGACCTACTATTTTCATGTCTTTCTTGGGCACTGACCTACATTATGCATGTCATAATTAATTCTGAATCAACCATATTAATAACCTCTCGATTGCCATCTCTTGAATTGACATTATCCATGCTTAGTCGTATAGTGTTTGTCTTTTAATAAATTGGTTTGTAAGAAAAGAACAAATTTCGATGGTCGATGTATTTCACTTTTTTTCATTTCTTTACATCACAAGAAACACACTATGTATAGTTTTATTGTTAGTCATGTAATAAGGCGTGCGCCATGTTATTTCCAAATCATACCAAGCTTTAATCATAGAATAAATACTACAAACATGAGAAATATTGACCACACTTAGGCAAGATGATCAAAAACCGGGATTATTCACAACAAGATTCACCATTTTCGTCTCTTGAGTTTTGGTTCAAATTTGGATCTAAAATTTGGCGGTTTGCATCTTATATAAAATTTGGCAATATGATCACAAGCTGGAGCATCTTATAGCATCTCCACCGGCAGCCTCCAAATCGGTGTCCGGCACCCCTCAATGGAGGCCCCATTGGGGGGTGCCGGACATGTGTCTGCCCAACATTTGGAGGCCCTCCACATCGGCGCACCCCAAAGGCCCACCCCCAAACGGCCCAAATTTTGAGCAAACGGTCGAACCGCTTGCGGGCATGCCGTGGTCGCCGCCGATCAACAGCACGAAGAGTACGCGGCGGAACAGGACGGCGGTGCATGCATTAATAAAAACGTCTCAAATGATTCCGGCAATCAAATAGTTTGGCCGCGCCGGAGAACAAGTCATAGACTTGGCATAGTTTCGACCGCGCCGGAGAACAATCTCCAACTTCGGCCATCAAAAAGGATCGACCGCGCCGGAGAACAAGTCTCCACGTCCGGCCATCAAAAGGGCGCCTCCCCGGAGCAATGGTTCATGCCGATCACGCGTCGGCCTCCTCCTTGACTTCTTCGTCGTCCTCGCCTTCCTCTCCGGATTCCTCGAGCCCCGCCGTTTCGGCCTCCGCCTTCGTCGCTGTAACACCCCAAATTTTGGAACTTAGAAAAACTTTGTTTTACAAGGCCCCAAAATTCAGAACCAACAAAAACTTTTTGAAAAGCTACACTAATGTTTGCGTTTCCCTTGTAATTGCTCTGTTTGACCATGTGTAACCTATTGTTTGGCCACCACATATCAACCTAAGAACTCAACCAAGATAAAATTATATTTAATCTTGGTGATCATGTCATGACAAGAAAATATTCCATATATCTTCTCCACTTTTATTCTGGCCAAGTTCTATTTCAAAAGATCTTTGGTTTTAGCAACAACCAAAAATATCTATTATTTTGCAAAGCAAAAGTATTTCTAAACATAAGTCTTTCTAAAACTATGGAGATCTATATAATACCTCTAACCTGGATATTTCACTTGTATTAGTAGATCTTATTTTAAACTCATACTTTCTTCTTTTGGAAATAATAAAGGTGAGAAATATACTACCCATATATTTTATCAACCCTTTTGGAAAAGTACCAAATTAGTGAACTAAGCTTGTTTCAACATTATGCTTGTCATGATTATACTTGATCACCATCCCACCACCTAACTAAGTATTTGTGTTTGCTTGAGAACTTATATTTTTTGCTTGTTTGACTTATGTGTGTGTTGATTGATTTACCTTGTTTGATTTGTTCCTTGTGTGAACAAATAACTCAATTGGGTTTGATCATTAAACTGAAGACACACATTTGACAACAATTTGGAACTTGACTTGAATAAAAACAAACTCCTAAAAATTATTCAACAATTTGAAATCAAGATCCTAAATGATCTTATCAAATTACTCTCTCCACCTATCTCTCTATTTTATTAAAACAAATATTTTCTTTATGAAAACAATTCCATGGATGAGATGAAATAATAACCATCTCATTCTCATACCCCACTCTCCTCAAAATATAGTTCCCAATTAAAAATATATTTCAATTTATAAAATCTTATTTGTTTCTTTAAACCACCTAAGGGTATAATTAAAAACCCTATTTTCTTCTCAAAACAAAAATTCAGGAAAAATACCCTAGTCATCTTACACACTTATAAATCCAACCACAAACAAATTTCGTCAAAACTCAAATTTAATTTTGGTTCAGACCTTTTGTCGAACACCTTGCTGGCAGAAACCAAACCAACTCGATTTCGAGTTGAATTCGCTCGAATTGGAGTGGTTTTCACTCAAATTCTCTCTCAGCTCACTCCCTCTCTCCACCCCTCACTCGCCAGTGCTCGAAGAGCACGAGTGCCACGCCCATTTGGCATGTAGCTGCTGGCCGCACCTCTCTCTCTCCCCTCTCACGTCATGTCGCCCTGCAAAGGAGAAAAAGGAGGCGGGGCAGCAAGAGATAGCCCCCGACCGGCCTCTGCGCCGTCTCTCCCCTGCCTAGTCCATGCACGCCGTGGCCGTGGACTCCAGCGACGTCTTCGTCGTCTCTGCACGCCAGCAAGCGCCGCTCGACGTGGCCGCTCCTGCACCTCTCCTCAACCCCGCGGACATGCCTGCGCCACGTCCCCTACCCCGAGCTGCCGCCATATTTCCGTCGAACACCAGCGCGCGCGATGTCTACCTACCACCCCAAGCTCGCCACAGCATGCGCCCGTGCTCAAGCTCACTCCCCAAGCCCTAACGGCATCCCCCTGCGGTTGCTGCATCGCCCAGCTCGCCAATGGCGTGCTCCCGCGGCCCCTACCTCTCTCCTGCACCCCGACCACCGTATACCGGCGTTCCGCTATAAAATCCCCCACCCAAGCTCTTATCTCGCCACACCACGCCTTGCTCACTCCCCTCCCTCTCTCTCGCCCTCCACACCTCTCTACACCCGCCGGAAGGGCAGAAGCGCTGCCGCTGTGCCTCTGCCACTAAGCCAAGCACCGCCGTCTCGAGGATGAAGACGCGCGACCACGCCGCTCTCTGCTCTCTCCCCTCTGCTCTCCCTGCCCTACACCTTCTCTGTGTCACCGCCGTGCGCTCACACACCTCTCCCTTCCTCTTTGCGTGCACAGGAACACGCACAGGAGTTCGCCGACGGGAGGCCGTGACCGTGGAAGCAGCGCCCCTCGCCGTCGCCGTCCTGGACACCCCGAGCCTCGTCTTCCCCACGCTTTCCGCACCTCTCTCCATCGTCTCCTTGTCTCCCGAGACCCCAGGTGAGCGGCCCGTCCATCCCCGCCGTCGCTGGCCACGGTGGCACCACCCCTTTTTGTCGCCGCCGCTTCCTTTGAACATGGGCCGTCAGATCCTAAATCTACGGCCACACACAGATTCGTTTAAACACTCTCGCTGACCAGTGGACCCCACTGTCAGCGATTTAATCAATTAGGCGCGCGGGAAAATATTAAAACACTGAATCACTGACGGGTAGACCCCACCCGTCAAATTTCTCAACATTATCCACAACTAGATTTAATCCGAGTTTTCTGTTTAAATTCAAAGACACTGAAAAACAGTACTGGACTTGACTTTAAAAATTGATAACTCAAGATTTACTTGTCCAAATAAATCAAACTCAATTGTTCTGGAAAACTTATGAAATTGTCTGTGCATCAAAACTAGTTTCACCCTGTTTAGATTAATATTAATTGCCTGATAATTAAAGTATCACAAAAGGTTTAAATCATAAACATGTTTGTTTCTGATGCTCTGTTAGTCCAAAATTGATGAATCCAATTTTGTTTAGCTTAAGAATGAAGTTTGTTGACACTTCCGGACTTGAATAATTGTAATTGATTAATGCTTAGTCCAATATAATTAAATCCAACTGTTCTAGAATAGTATGTATCAGTACTGTATGCAACCAAGAGGATTTAATTTTGTGACAAACAGAACTGATTTGGTAGCTAAAACTTAATTATTAAGCTTCTGGACTAAAGCAATTGTTTAGGTAAAACAGTAACTCTTTTTGAGTCAAATCCAATTGTGTTAGACTAGAAATAATAAATACTTGCTGTCCTTTAATTTTGAGATTAACAGAACTAGGTCAGTAGCTAAAACATGTTTAAGCAGCTTCTGAACTAAACCATTTATGTGAGGATTTTGGTAATTCAAACTGAGCCAAATCTAATTGGGTTAGTTTCTAATACTAATAGTGAACCTAAATCCAACTTTGCTTGATTGTTTGGTTAACAGAACCCCCTTGGTGAAATAAATAGTAAAAGTAAGGTTATCTACCTCCAATATAGAGGAAAGCTTTAAGTACCTTTATTATAAATAGGTTGTTTGTGTTTATTGATGGTTGTCGTGATACTATTACATGATTGTTGCTGTTGTAACGCATGATATCTTGTGTTAGTAATGTTAGTGCCATAGGTTAGATATATTTGTGTGATTAAAATGTTTAACTTGCTTGTAAAGCTTGATTGTCTTCAAGTTGTGCACTAGCCTAAGTATCTTGTCAATAAAGTACTTAAGTTACAGAGAATAATTGTTAACTTAACTTTTGTCTTAAGTATTTTCCTGTTTAAATAAAAGGGTGCTAGTTGTTCATCCTCGCCTAAGCTAGTTTCGTGATCTATGTTCCTAGCACGTGTATAGTGTTAGACTATGGATTAGTATAATGCTCTGTGAGTGCACATCCTAGTTGTCGCTTGAATGATTAGTTTTAAGCTTGTGATTTGTCACTTGGTTGTGTATCATTTGTGGTCTTGTTTGGCGTATTGAGTGTTGTTTATTTCTCTGTTTGCGACGCTAGATATTGCCGCTACCGGAGTGGCCGATGAAGAGGATTTATTTGAGAAGTATGGGAATTCATTTATATTGATCAACAAGGAGAAGTCCAGGGACATTATGATGAAATCATGCAAGCTACTTTATGAGCTTTGCACCCCTATATACTTGCATCGATGTTTTCGGGATACATGTTTCATACAAAGCACATGATTTTCAAAAAAAAATATGAAAAGCTATTTTGCCACATATGTATATGCACACTATAGAGCTTATAGAATTATCGGTTGGTAAATAAAAATGATTTCTACTAAAAACTCCTTTGATTGTCCTTGGTTGGATAAGGTGTTATCCAAGATGGTGGTAAAGAAAGAATGATGATGTTTTCCGAATTATGCACAATGCGTATAAGTACTATGACGACCAACAATACCCTGTGCGACCACTCCTACCCCAAATATGGGACAGGGCTTAGTCATATAGTTTGCTCATTTTAGTATGAGATGCCTCAATAACGGAGATGACTCTGTTCCATGAGGGGATGGTTTGGTGACCTACCCCCTGACCTGGGTCCGTGCTCACGAGTGGATGAGGAGGATAGAAGGTTCTGCAGGAAACTGCAATATACAACCGCCAGGCAGAACTACGAGTCCTCACACTTAGGGTTCCGGACGGGGTGCTGGACTGGTGTCGATGGAAAGTGTCATAGCGGTAGGGTCCTGTACTAGCGTGAGCAAAGGAAAGGCTATGGCCAGTTACTCAACTTCGCATACACCTTGTATGGCGGGACGTGGCTGACACGATGAGTCACTGGATGGGTGTGGGTAAAGCGTACTACCTCTGCAGAGTGTAAAACTATTTGAATAGCCGAGTCCTCGGTAATGGACAGTTGGGAGGCTGTCCTAAGACCTTGTGCAAAATGCTGTTGAGTTCGGAAAACAAAGTGGAAATGTGTGGTGCAACTAGACCAAGGTATCGGTATGAGTTTGCCGGAAATGTTGACCATGAGGGGCTATGGTCAGAAAAGGAGGAGTTTTAGTAAAATTAAAAATGATGGATTTTCTGGAAAAGTTCTAAAGTTCTTCTTACCTTTTTCAACAAAGATTTGGAGATTTCAAAACAAAGTTTTATTAAACAAAAGTCTATTCTTTTCAATAAAGATATAGTGATTTCAAAACAAAGTTTTATCAAACAAAAGTCTCTTCCTTTAAATAAAGATTTAGAGATTTCAAAACAAAGTTTTATTAAACAAAAGTCTACTCTTTTCAATAAAGAAATAGAGATTTCAAAACAAAGTTTCATTAAACAAAAATCTATCCATTCCTTTTTCAACAAAGATATAGAGATGTTTTCTAAAAATAAAAAGTTCTTATAAAATAAAATGATGCTAGTGCATGTTCATGTTGGGGGTAGCTTGCGAAGTACATTCAAATGTACTCATAATGGTTTCGTCCCTGGCACTGATGCGTTGCCAGATCTCGAGGAGCACTATGAAGAGGAAGACTATGACGACGTCTCTGCGAACTAGGGCGCTTCCCAGTCAGCTGCCTGTAGGGTTGTGGCAAATGACTTGGGCTCCACGTTGTATGATGATTTCCGCTGCAAGTACATGTTGAAGTTTATGACTTCAATCAAGTAAGTATATTCATTCGGTATTTATGGATTTTCTTTTGATACCAGTTTGATTGTGCTCAGCGACACACTGATCATGGGATCGATGATGTTGTAGGCACAAGGGTATTTCGGACAGCTAGTCCGGGGTCCCCACAGTCGCCCTGGGCAAACGGATCTGTGCCAGTCTCGGCGTAGGCACCAGTGGCGTAGGTTGTACTGTCGTCGATGATTGCAGTCATGACCTCGGCGACAGCATCCTACGCCAGCAAAAACCACAATTTGCATCTGGCAATCAATGCACAATACAACAATTTGCATCCGGCCGCTCGCAATAACTGCGCCCAACAAACAATCGGCCGGGTAACACAATCGGCCAGGGAACACAATAAATGAGGGGAGATCAAGATTATAAATAGCACTCACCTGGCCGAGTTGGTCGCCGAAGAGAAGGCCGCTGATGACTCCCAAGTGCAGGAGATCAATTGTAGTACCTTTCGATTAGAAAAGGTTGTCGAACCCACGAGGAGCTGAAGGTATTGGTTAGCAAGATTGATAAATAAAACAATAAAAGATGCAAGTATTTTTGGTATTTTCGGTTGTATAATTCCAATGCAGCAAGTAACAATAGCAAGTGAAAGCTCTCAAAGAGAGAAAGCCCAATCCTCTTATGTGGCAAGAGGACAAGCTCAAGTGATGTGTAACTTATAGTGGAAAACGTTCCCGAGGGCGGCATGGATATCACTAGGCATAGAGATTTATTAAACAACACGTTGAATATTTGTCAAGTTTTAATCTTCTTTGGACGGAGCCATAATTCGGTATAGCTAAATAAATAGACTACACCCCTTATGATGGATCATGTGGCCAAGTAAATGACTGCACAAGAATTATTAAGACATAATGTCCCACCATAGCATTACACTCTAAGGTCCCCGATACTAATACCCTCATAATATAACTTCATGACTCGGTCTCAGGTTTACATGTCCTCCCAAGTCTCCTCAATTCATTATACTACGGTGTTCTCCTATGAGCCCATATAGGTGAAGTGTTGTGCAGTCGACGTTCGCACAACACCATCATAGAATCACATAAAAGATAAACTCTTGACAAAATACCAACACATGTTATATATAAATCATTGCCAATTCATCCTATGCCCTCAGGAACATACGGGAACTACTCACAACGTGCAAACATGATGATATTCAGTGGCATAAGTGGTACAACACAATCTGAAATTATAACTTCACCACAAATAATGACAAGTACTCAATCACAAACATGAATAGTAGCACAAGACAAGTATCTAGGGTATAGCAACTCTCAAACTACGAGGGGAACGGAGTGGATCACGGTGATGATGATGAGATGGTGCTGGTCTTGATGGGGTGATGATGTAGAGGCCTCCTCCCACGCCAAGGAGGAGAGGTGATGACGATGACGATGATTTCCCCCTCTCCGGAGCTCCGGAGCAGCAGGATCTGACCCCCTCGGAGGGATCAGGAGTTTCGCCGCCGCCGCGACCTCGGATGGACTTGGAAAATTAGGGCGTACTTTTCGGGCGAGACGAAGGCTGCTAAAAAGCCCCAGGCGAGGAGGTGCCCGAGGCCGATTTTGGTGGGCCCCACGCGGCCAGGTACATGGGCCGCGTGGGCCCCCCTTTTGGCCCTCGTGGCTCTCCTCTCTTCGGTCTTCTTCCATTGCCTTCCTTCCGATGAAAAACTCCGTGTATTTTTCCTTTTATTATTTGGGTTCCTGAAACTCCTGAAACAATAAAACAAGAAAAAGGGTTTTCTGCCTCCCAGAAATTAAATACCAAAAATAGGGACTTTGTATGAAAGTCCCCAAAATCATCTAAAACATGTAAAAACAATGATATAACATGCAAATAACATTCTAATATGATACTAAAGTTATAAATGATGATATAAAATGCACGTATCAACTCCCCCAAGCTTAAACCTTTACTCGTCCTCGAGTAAGTAAGGACATAGATCATTACATGCATCAATGGACTTATGGTTGATAAATAAATACGAGCATTGTATCATCATCATATTCAATTGCAAGATAAGATTAATGAACAAAACTCATGCATATGAGGGCAACATAAGTAGAAGCTCTAGCAATCACCCCTTACTTTTGAAAGCAAATAACCATTGTATGTTGGACAATCGAATCATATAGTTTTTCACATGCTTTTGCTCTTTATGGCAAGCATTATAATCTTTTATACTTTGCTGAAATTTAAAGACAAGATAAACTCTCATTGGATAACAAGTTCAAAGAAGACAAATGAAAAGATAGATAGATATAAAAATTATCACCTTGCTTCTCTAGTAACTAGTGCAAACTTTAGTCATGGATATCTCAATCAAGTTCCTATGCTCCATACAACCTTTATCTTACACTTTCCATGGCTAACTGAAACTTCAGGTGCCTTCCTTTTCATTCACATTCAAGAGCATAAGTATTGAAATATCCATGATCATTAATTTGCTCAAAAGATACTAGAGTCTAACAAGAGTGTTTTATATCCTTTTCATTATCCCTTCTCAACTTTTATCCTACAAGACAATATCTCAACCTCAAACTATTAATTCCAAGTCATATTGACTTTTACTTATTTTATGAGATAATTCTACAATTGTCCAACATACTCAAGTTAATTAATTTCAAGGCAAGATGTGATTGAAACTCTAAATATGCCACGCTCATTTGCATGAGTGTTACCCATCAATCTCCAAACAAGAGAATCATGGATGACACCATACTTTAATATTCATTGATAAACCATAAGATAGAGATACATGATAATGCTCCATGAGCTCACACACGCCTAAGAGATATTGATAACTAAACGATAAAAGCAAAACACACCATGACTAGATAGATATGATAGATAAAGAGAAAAGACTAGGTGGAACTCCCCCAAGCTTGACTTTAGAACTTCCTCTCTTCTTTCTTGCCTTCATAATAATTTTCTTCAAGATCTCCAATAATGCTCATCATAAGGTTGTAGGCTTTTCAAACTTGCTTGCGGCTTCTCCCAGTTTTTGCATGAGATTCTTCTCCACCGTCTCTTGCAAGGCTTCCACTCCGGGCTTGGTACCTTCTTGTTGGGGATCTTGCGATCCCATTCACCAGGATAGTTCTCTTGGGGGCGCTGAATTCCCTGTCAATAAGAGTAGAAACTACGTTTTTGCTCGCAAGTGAGAGCCTGGGAACCTTCCCTCCGGTTGCATGCGCGCGTCTGCCTCTTGTTTCCAAGAGAGTGGTTCACCCTCACACCGGCAACAGCAATGGGTGAAGAGGTGCTGTCGCCAGGGTGCGATGTCGACGGAGGGCTTGTACTCTCCTTCTTCAGCTTCTTGCTTGTCCATCTCCTCCTCGTCAAGCTTGTAGTCTTCATCATCGGAGTAGTCCTTCCTCTTCCTATTCCTCCTCCATATGGACGTGGGGCTGAGACCCTCGAGTTCATCATCATCGTCGTCCATGGAGGAGCATTGGTAGGAGTCTCCCGAAGACATGGCTAAAAACCTGACAGGCAGAAACAGCAAAAGAAAGAATCGCTCGAAAGCTCGGTGCGAGATTAGATCGACAGAGAGGGGTATATATTGAGGTTTTTAGGTCAAGACGAAGCGTCGGGATCGAAAACGAGACGAAAAGGGACTCCGAGGGGAAAAGGAGTGGGCCCACGCGGCCAGTACTGGCCGCGTGGGACCCCCTCTTTCCTTCCTCGGGTCTCCGCTTCGTCCAGTTTTCTTGTCCCATACGTTAATTTCCATAAAAAATGACTTCCGTAAAATATTATGCAATTCCGAGAAACTTTCCAACAGTAAGTTACCTTCTATTGATTTAGGGTTTCTGAAACTGCACGGTTTCTCTCAATTACCTCCTCCGGTGTTTGTAAATTCAACTCTCCACCATTCCGATGAAGCTCTTTCCTGCAATATAAGGTTTAAGGCGTTGTCCATTGACTACATGAGGTTTACCTTTCATGTCACCGTGAAGACGGATAGCTCCTGAACGGTACACCTCCTGTATCACTAATGGTCCCTGCCACTTTGAAGCAACTTCCCTGCAGAAAACTTAAACGAGAGTTGTACAAAACTTGATCACCTACTTTGAATTCCTTTTCTTAATTTTCTTGTCATGCCAAATTTTAACTTTTTCTTTAAACATCTAGCATTTTCATAAGCTTCATTTCTCCATTCATCTAGTAGGTTTAAATCAAGAATTCTCTTTTCTCCGCAGTTTTAAAATCAAAGTTCAATTGTTTAATAGCCCATCTAGCTTATGTTCTAACTCAACAGGTAAATGACAAGCTTTTCCATAAACCATTTTATAAGGAGACATTCCCATAGGATTTTTAAAAGCAGTTCTATAAGCCCATAATGCATCATTAATTTAATTGGCCAATCAGACCTAGACTTATTCACTGTCTTTTCCAAAATGAGTTTAATTTCCCTATTACTTAATTCAACTTGTCCACTTGTTTGAGGATGATAAGGAGATGCAATTCTATGGTTAACATCATATTTTGCCAAAGTTTTTCTAAGAACACCATGCAAGAAATGAGAACCACCATCAGTAATTAAAACCTAGGAACACCAAACCTGGGGAAAATGATGTCCTTGAGCATCTTCATTGCTGTGGCATGATCTGCACTTTTGGTTGGAATTGCTTCCACCCACTTTGTAACATAGTCAACTGCAACCAAAATGTGAGTATGCTTTGTCTTTGATTCTGGGAAAGGCCCATAAAGTCAAAACCCCACACATCAAATGGCTCAAGTGGCAAGAATAATTCATAGGCATTTCATTTCTCCTACCAATATTTCCTACTCTTTGACATTTATCACAAGATTTAACATATTCAGCACAATCCTTAAATAAAGTAGGCCAATAAAACCAGATTGTAATACCTTTGCTCCTGTGCGATCTCCTGCATGATGCCCTCCATAGGGACTATCATGACAATCTCTTATAATAGCCTGTTGTTCATGCTCAGGTACACAACGTCTAATAATACCATCCACACTTTTCTTATAAAGGAAAGGATCATCCCAAAAATAATGTCTAAGATCATAAAGAATTTCTTTCTTTGTTGATAAGTGAAGTGTGGAGGTAAAACTTTACCAACAATAAAATTTGCATATTGGCAAACCAAGGAGATGCAACTTTAGCACTAGAAACATTAAATTGCAAGTTGTTCATTAACAAAGCTATCATTAATAGGAATAGGATCATCAGGTATATTTTCCATCTAGAGAGATGATCAGCTACTTGATTATCTTCCCCTTTCCTATCAACAATGTGTAAATCAAATTCTTGCAAAAAGTACCCATCTTATTAATCTAGGCTTAGCATCTTTCTTATGCATCAAGTATTTAATAGCAGAATGATCAGTATGCAATGTGACTTTTGAATCAGTAATATAAGGTCTAAACTTGTCACAAGCAAATAGTACTGCTAAAAATTCTTTCTCAGTTGTAGCATAATTTCTTTGAGCAGCATCAAGTGTTCTACTAGCATAATAATAACATTCAGTTTCTTATCAACACGTTGGCCCAAAACAGCCCCAACTGCATAATCACTAGCATCACACATAATTTCAAAAGGCAATTTCCAATCAGGAGGTTGAATAATAGGAGCACTTATTAAAGCATTCTTCAAAATATTAAAGGACTCAATGCAATCATCATTAAAAGAGAAAGGAACATCCTTTTGCAAAAGATTGGTTAGAGGTTTTGATATTTTGGAGAAATCTTTAATAAACCTACGGTAAAAACCTGCATGCCCAAGAAAACTTCTTATACCTTTGATGTCCCTTGGTATGGTAGCTTTTCAATAGCTTCTATCTTTGCTGGATCAACTTCTATTCCTTTCCAGAAATCTTATGCCCAAGAACAATACCTTCAGTAACCATGAAGTGACACTTCTCCCAATTAAGAACTAAGTGTTGGTCTTCACAACGCTGCAAAACTTTGTTAAGGTTGAACAAGCAATTATCGAAGGAAGTACCATACACAGAAAAATCATCCATTATCTTTTCAATATAATCAGCAAATATAGCATTCATGCATCTTTGAAAAGTAGCAGGAGCATTACATAAACCGAATGGCATTCTCCTATAAGCAAATGTACCATATGGGCAAGTAAAAGTGGTCTTTTCTTGATCATCCTTATGGACAGGAATTTGTGAGAAACCTGAATAACCATCTAGATAGCAAAAGTGAGATGTTTAGATAACCTTTCTAACATTTGATCAATAAATGGCAATGGATAATGATCTTTTCGAGTTGCTTTTTTAATTTTCTGAAATCAATACACATCCTATAACCAACAACAGTACGTTGAGCCACAAGTTCATCCTCTCATTTGGAACAACAGTCATTCCACCCTTTTTAGGAACACAATGAACAGGACTAACCCACTTACTATCAGCTATAGGATAAATGATACCAGCTTCAATAAGTCTTATTACCTCTTTTCTTACCACTTCTTTCATTTTTGGATGGAGACGGCGTTGATAATCAACAACAGGTTTTGCATCTTCCTCCAATTAATTTTATGCATACATAGAGCTGGGCTTATACCTTTAAGATCATCAAGAGAGTATCCAATGGCTGGTCGGTGAGCTTTTAGCACATCAAGTAATTTCTCTTCTTCTTCAGCTGAAAGGTTAGCACTAATAATGACAGGATATATGCTCTTCTCATCCAAATATGCATATTTCAGATTTGCAGGCAAAGGTTTTAATTCAAAACTAGGATCCCCTTTAGGTGGTAGCACTCCTAAATTATCAGGTGGGATATGCAATTGTAATTGTGGTGGTTGTTGCCATAATATTTGTTCTAAAGCCTCTTTTTCCTCATCATTAAATGGTTCATCTTGATTAAGCATATAACGTTCTACAACATCTGTTGAAGCTACAGCTATATGAGCAAGAGTTTCAATTAAATCTTCAGAATTGGCTCTTTAACAACATGTTTATCAGCAAATTTAGAAAAGTTGAATTCAAGTTTCTCACCAGCACATTTAATAAACACTTTCTCTTTAGCAAATTAATTTCAGCACCAACAGTATGTAAGAAAGGTCTACCAAAAATGATAGGACAAAATGAATCTTGAGGACAACCAAGCACAATAAAATCAGCAGGATATTTTATTTTGCCAACCAATACTTCAACATCTCTAACAATTCCAAATGGACTAATATAATCTTTATTAGCAAGTTGAATTGTCATACCTGTCTCTTCCATAACAATAGGATCAATATCAGGCTTGATTTCAAGATAAAGAGAGTATGGAATGACACTAATACTTGCTCCAATATCACATAAACCATGATAACTTGAAGTTCCAATAGAGCATGATATAACAGGTTTCCCTACCTTGGCCGAATTACCTGTTCATAAGGCTGAGAACATCTTCTGTTACTTTTGTTAGTAACAGCAATAAGTAAGTTCTCCTTAATTTTACTTGGATATGGTGGCGGTTCAACATACTCCTCAACGGTTACAATGACACCGGTTCATCCTGTTTAATAACTTTAGAAACAACAATAATTGTTTAGCAGGTTCAACATAAACTTCATAACCACTTTTAGGGACACGCATATGTTTAGCAAAACCTTTAGCTATCTCAATTGTAACATAAGGATCAAGGCAAAAAGTATCACTCAGATTTTTAAACAAAATAGAAGTAGAGAAATTCTCTACACATGAATATTCATAATCAAAATAAGGCTCGTTACCTTTATCAAGATCCCAATGACTAGTGTTTTCAGAAATAGTTTCCAATAGATTCCATGCTTCTTCTTCAGTATTATTAGTGAAACTTCCACCAGAGGAATTATCCAGAATTTCCTTGTGCTTCATAGGTAGCCTCACATAAAAGTTTATCAATATAAGTTTCCTTGTAAGATCATGACAAGGATTCTTGCGAAGGAGTTCCTTTAACCTCCCCCAAGCTTGAGTAATACTCTCTCCCAGATGTGGCCAGAAGTTAAATATATAGCAGCGGTTATCATAAGCTTCTTTAGGAGTAAAATATTTAAGAAAGAAAACCTTCCTCAAGATACTCCATTCATTCTTGACTTCTTCATCCAAAGACCTGTACCAATCACGAGCATTACCAGATAAAGACAAATATAATAACTTCCTTTTTACCTGATCTTCAGAAATACCAGGAAGTCTAAATAAGACACATATGTCTTCAATTCTCTCCACGTGTTCACGTGCAGACTTAGTTACATCCCCTGCAAATGGATCTTTCATAACTCTTTTAACATGACCGGTGGGAATTTTATATCCCACTTTAGGTATTTCAGGCACAGTAGTTTCAACCACTTTAGTAATAGTGGCATAAGCACTTTCATATAGGGCAAGGTGCAGCGAGGAACGATTCATAAATGCCATAGTATCAATGAGATAAAACAGCAAATAAAATTCAGCTTTCAAGTTTCCTTACCAAACTTCTTACCAATAGTGCAACGCTCCCCGGCAACGGCGCCAGAAAAGTATCTTGATGACTCCCAAGTGCAGGAGATCAATTGTAGTACCTTTCGATTAGAAAAGGTTGTCGAACCCACGAGGAGCTGAAGGTATTGGTTAGAAGATTGATAAATAAAACAATAAAAGATGCAAGTATTTTTGGTATTTTCGGTTGTATAATTCCAATGCAGCAAGTAACAATAGCAAGTGAAAGCTCTCAAAGAGAGAAAGCCCAATCCTCTTATGTGGAAAGAGGACAAGCTCAAGTGATGTGTAACTTATAGGTGGAAAACGTTTCCGAGGGCGGCATGGATATCACTAGGCATAGAGATTTATTAAACAACACGTTGAATATTTTGTCAAGTTTTAATCTTCTTTGGACGGAGCCATAATTCGGTATAGCTAAGTAAATAGACTACAACCCCTTATGATGGATCATGTGGCCAAGTAAATGACTGCATAAGAATTATTAAGACATAATGTCCCGCCATAGCATTACACTCTAAGGTCCCCGATACTAATACCCTCATAATATAACTTCATGACTCGGTCTCAGGTTACATGTCCTCCCAAGTCTCACTCAATTCATTATACTACGGTGTTCTCCTATGAGCCCATATAGGTGAAGTGTTGTGCAGTCGACGTTCGCACAACACCATCATAGAATCACATAAAAGATAAACTCTTGACAAAATACCAACACATGTTATATATAAATCATTGTCAATTCATCCTATGCCCTCAGAAACATACGGGAACTACTCACAACGTGCAAACATGATGATATTCAGTGGCATAAGTGGTACAACACAATCTGAAAATATAACTTCACCCACAAACAATGACAAGTACTCAATCACAAACATGAATAGTAGCACAAGACAAGTATCTAGGGTATAGCAACTCTCAAACTACGAGGGGACCGGAGTGGATCACGGTGATGATGATGAAGATGGTGCTGGTCTTGATGGGGATGATGATGTAGAGGCCTCCTCCCACGCCAAGGAGGAGAGGTGATGACGATGACGATGATTTCCCCCTCTCCGGAGCTCCGGAGCAGCAGGATCTGATCCCCCTCGGAGGGAATCAGGAGTTTCACCGCCGCCGCGACCTCGGATGGACTAGGGAAAATTAGGGCGTAGTTTTTTGGGCGAGACGAAGGCACTGCTAAAAAGCCCCAGGCGAGGAGGTGCCCGAGGCCGATTTTGGTGGGCCCCACGCGGCCAGGTACATGGGCCGCGTGGGCCCCCCTCTTTTGGCACTCGTGGCTCTCCTCTCTTCGGTCTTCTTTCCATTGCCTTCCTTCCGATGAAAAACCTTCGTGGTATTTTTCCTTTTATTATTTGGGTTTCTGGAACTCCTGAAACAATAAAAACAAGAAAAAGGGGTTTTCTGCCTCCCAGAAATTAAATACCAAAAATAGGGATTTGTATGAAATTCCCCTAAATCATCTAAAACATGTAAAAACAATGATATAACAGTGCAAATAACATTCTAATATGCTACTAAAGGTTGCATAAATGATGATATAAAATGCACGCATCAGCCGCGCGAAGCAGTCGCGTCACCACTCGTGGCAGGTGTCCGCCACAACGTCGCGATTCGCTGAACAGCGGCGCCACGTTCAGATCGAGGGTCGGCTCTTCGGGGGAAAGCCGTGACTGCTGTGTCTGGTAGCCGGAGGTGCCGTCGAAGAAGGCCGGGGCAGACAGCGACCCGCGAAAGCCGCCGGCGGATGCTAGGCTAGAGCATCTTTGGCTCATGGCGATCAACATCTCGGCGGCGTTGTCGTTTAGCGACTGCTCAAGCACATACTTGTCCTACTCGTCGTTGTTGCTGAAGCTGGGAAGCGGCTGCGCGGAGCTGGGCCTGGCTCAGCGTAGGATTGGCCGCCGAAAACGAAAGCTCCTGCGGCTCCCGCTTCATCTGCTTCTTCTTCGGCTGCGACGACACCGGCGGCTTGCGCCCCTTCGGTTTCGAGAGGCCGACGGGCTTTGGCGGCATGGTGGCGGAAGGCGAGGAGGTCGCGGCGGCGGCGCGAAGGTTTGGGAAATGGAGGTAAGATTGAGAATTTTGGCGCCAAGCGGCAATGTAAAGGCAGGGGAAGTGGGCGCGGCGGTCTCTGTGTATGATGGGTGGGCCACCGCTGTCAGGGCCATGTCCGCCCCCATGTCCGGCACCCCAAGAGGGCCTCCACTTGGGGGTGCCGCTGATGGCGGATTTTGGTGTCCGGTCCCCAATGGGTCTTTGAGGGGTCGTTTGGAGGCCCGGTGGAGATGCTCTTATACCATATCTTTGCACATTTGCATCTTGTATCAAATCAGTGCTAATGTATTTTCTGCATTTGTTGTGTGGGTAGGTGCGACGGAAGCACGGCAAGTAACGAAGATAAATACATCTTCACAGCTTGAAAGCGTAATCTCGCTCCTCTTGATTGGATCACAAATCGAAACGAATTTCCTTCCTTCCAAGCTAATCAAAGTGGCGGTGCCGATGACCATGGCCATCCGCCGCAAGCTCTTCCTGCCCGTGGTCGTCGCCTTCCTGCTCCTCGCCGGACGCGCGGCGGCCGATGACGCCTCAAGGAGCGACGACGGCGACCGCGGCCACGCCGCGTCCCCCGGCTGCTCCAACAAGTTCCAGCTGGTAACCGACTAACTCACCCAATCCCATCCATTCTGTTCCCCATTAGATCTCTCTGGCGCTCTGCTAGCGACTCGAGAATTTGGTTCAACGCAGTTATCCGATGTACAATGTGGAATTTTTAGACATAGATACAAAGTACAACCCTGCTAGATACATAACTGTATTTGATGCCCATATGTAACCAGCATTCTACGTTATGCAAAGATGCAACGTCAGCAATATAATCCATCTCTTACAATTCAGAGCAGAGAATATCAGGGTTAAATAGATGTGAGCCCTACTGTGAAATTAGCAGCAATGTCCTTGTTTTCTGACGGTTAGCACAAGAAAGCAACTTAATTGTGGAAGCCAGCTACCCGATTATATACCACTCCCTTCTGTGAAAGCAAGCTGTACCTAGTCCCCCATTCTTTCTCATGCTCCAGATTTATCCAGGTTAAGGTGATGAATTGGGTGAATGGAACTAAAGGCACGACTGTTGTTGGGCTAAGCGCAGGATTTGGAGCCTCCTTGCCTACAACCGCCCATGAAGCTCAAAAGGCATTTTCTGTCCTTACAAATCCTCTTGACTGCTGCTCCAATGTGACTTCGAAGGTTTTGATTTCGACTCCAGTATACCGTGCAACCAAACCAAGTTGCTTTTAGAAGCATTTTGTAATTTAATCTAGTCCTTGCTTCTGCAGTTAACGAATTCTATTGCTATTGCAACACGCGGCGAATGTGCTTTCACTGCTAAAGCGGAAACTGCACAGGCTGCTGGCGCAGCTGGTTTACTTATTATAAATGACAGTGAAGGTATTGAAAGGACAACCTGAAATATGTGATCTCTGTCATGTTCGATGTTTTTGGTAGGCATGCCCGGTTCTTTTGCAGGCAATAATCCGTTTGGTTATATTCATGATTTCAGAACTTTATAAGATGGTTTGCAATGATAATGGCACTTCGATTAATGTGACAATCCCGGTCGTAATGATACCACAGTCAGCAGGGAAGATTCTGAAGGACTTGTTGGATCGTGGAGCAAGGGGTAAGTTCATGTTCTTCATTCTCCTTACCAATGCTAACTTTGTAATATTCTTTATTACTTGTACTTTGCCCCACTGGTAGTTGTCACATAGCTTCTACTTTCTTAATACAATAGTCAATTACGTAATGATCACTTTTGCATTCACTGTGCCCTGCATAATAATGTTTTCTTAAATGACTAATCTAAGTACATATTCTTGCGAGTTAATTTATGATATAGTACACTATGCATGCTAATAAGAGAAATGTTATTTTGCGGCAGTTGAGCTCCAGTTGTATTCGCCAATTCGACCAACCGTGGAACTTTCAGCAGGCTTCTTAATGATAATGGCTGTAGGAACTATAGTCATTGCCTCACTCTGGAGTGAATTTGTTGCATGTGAGCAGGTTGATGAGCATTATAATCAGCTGACACGGCAGGTTCTGACTTGTGTCCCTATCCAAACAATATGATATATGATTGCTATTTATCTTTTCATGCCATACTACAATGCATTCGACATTTTTATGGTTGCAATCAGTGACAATTGTTAGGAAATATGCAACTTGTATTCCACGGGGCCAAAGGCCACAATATACAGTACATGTACAGGTGTAAATATGCAGGGAGCCCCCTATCTAATAGGGAAACTACAATATACAAATATCTCTCTAACACCCCCCTCAAACTCATGGTGGATCCACAACACTGAGTTTGGAGAGGAAAAATCTATGCTGTGCTCTAGTCTGGGCCTTCGTGAAGAAGTCCGCCAACTGTAACTCGGAAGGCACATACTGGAGCACAATAATCTGATCCTGCACACTAGCACGGACAAAAGAAGCATCAACGCCAATATGCTTAGTAAGCTCATGCTTCACCGGGTCACGTGCAATGCTAATAGCACCTGTACTGTCTGACAATAGAGTCGTGGGTGTCGTAACAGAGACACCAAAATCTGCAAGTAACCACCGCAACCAAGTCACCTCAGCAGTCAAAAGAGCCATAGCTCGCAACTCAGCTTCTGCACTCGAACGAGAAACTGCGGTCTGTTTCTTCGTCTTCCAGGCAATGAGAGAACCACCAAGAAAGACACAGTAAGCAGAAAGTGAACGGCGATCCAAAGGATCACTAGCCCAAGTGGCATCGGAGTAGGACTGAATCTGTAACGAGCTGGAACGAGGAAAGAAGAGACAAAGAGAGATCGTTCCACGAAGATAGCGTAGAACACGAAGAAGGTGACTATAGTGAACCGAAGTGGGAGCAGAAACAAACTGACTCAGAATATGAACAGGATAAGAAATATCAGGGCGACTAACAGCCAGATAGACGAGACTCCCGACAAGATGTCGATAACGAGTCGGATCAGAGAGAGGATCGCCATCAGAAGCACGAAGAGAAATATTGAGCTCCATGGGAGTCTCAGCAGTACGGTCATCAGTAAGAGCGGCACGAGAAAGAAGATCATGAATATACCGTTCTTGGGATATAAAGAAACCATCAGAGGTGGACGAAACCTCAATCCCAAGAAAGTAACGAAGCGGACCAAGATCCAACATAAGAAACTGCTCACTCAGACGTGCCTTGACAAAGGCAATATACTCCGGGTCGTCACCAGTGATGATCATGTCATCAACATACAGAAGAAGAAGAGTGCGACCACGAGGAGAAGAGTGAACAAACAACGCAGGGTCATGAGCACTGGAAGAGAAACCAGCAGCTATGACCACAGAAGCAAAGCGCTCAAACCATGCACGAGGGGCTTGCTTAAGGCCATAGAGAGAGCGACGAAGACGGCAGACCATGCCATCTGTAACAGAATACCCCGGTGGTGGTTGCATATAAACCTCCTCACGCAACTCACCATTAAGAAAGGCATTCTTAACATCAAGCTGAGACACAGACCAATGGCGAACAGATGCCACGGCAAGAAGAGTCCGAACAGTGGTCATGTGAGCCACCGGAGCAAAAGTCTCATCATAATCACGGCCATGCTCCTGCTGAAAGCCACGAGCGACCAGACGAGCTTTGTAACGCTCAAGAGTCCCATCAGAGCGGGTCTTAACCTTATAGACCCACTTACAGGTGATAGGACGAACACGAGGAGGAAGAGGAACGATCTCCCACGTACCAGTGCGCTCAAGCGCAGCAATCTCCTCAGCCATGGCAAGCTGCCATTCAGGATGGACAACAGCCTCACGATACGTAGTCGGCTCTGGGACAGCCGAAACACTATAGGCAGCGGGATCAAAGAAATCAGGTGAAGGACAAGGCCGAGTACGAAGAGAATAAGTCGGCTGAGACGGTGCACCAGAAGTAGAGGGTGCATCAGATGACTCGGTCACAACACGTGGACGACGAGAAAGGAAAAGTAGGATGAGAAGGAGCAACAGGAGAAGGCGGAAGCGGGGAGGGTGAAGAAGACGGTGAAGAAGACGGCGACGAAGGAGGAGAAGAAGCGTCGATGAAGGAGGAGAAGAAGGCATCGGAGTAGATGGCACCGGATCATCGGGAGGAGGAATATGAGGGACATCGGGAGGAGAATCAGGAAAAGTAAGAAAAGAGAGATCCTCCACAGGAGAGGTCGAGGAGGTCGAGCGTGGAAAGAAAGGACGAGACTCGTCAAACGTCACGTCCCGGGAAATACGCATCCGACGAGCCACGGGATCCCAACATCGATAGCCCTTATGCTCATCACTATATCCGAGAAAAACACACTCAACAGACTGAGCGGTTAGTTTGGTGCGTTCACGAGGAGCGAGGAGAACATAGCAAACACAACCAAACAAACGCAACATGGAATAGTCAGGAGAGCGATCACATAGTCGCTCGAGAGGAATACCACCCTGAAGGGCGGCAGAAGGCTGAATGTTAATGAGATAGACCGAGGTAGAGACAGCCTCAGCCCAGAAATGTGGCGGGAGAGAAGAAGCGATCATCATCGCACGAGCAGTCTCTAGAAGATGACGATGCTTACGCTCAGCAACGCCATTCTGAGCATGTGCACCGGGACAAGAGAACTGAGCGAGAGTGCCCTGCTAAGCAAGAACACCACGCAAATGCTTGGAGATATACTCACCAGCAGAATCAGCACGGAACACACGAATAGGTGTAGAGAACTGAGTGTGAACCATGGCAGCAAAACTCTTATAGATAGAGAGAACCTCACTACGAGAGGACATAAAGTAAATCCAAGTGTATCGTGAGTAATCATCTATAAAAATAATATAGTAGCGGTGACCCCCTTTCGAAGCGAAGGGAGCCGGACCCCAAACATCTGAATGAACGAGATCAAAAGGACGCTCGGACACATAGTCACTATGAGGATATGGCAGCTGAATCTGTTTACCAAGCCTACAACCCAGACAATCCAAAGAAGCGTTTCCGGAGAAGACCCCAGAACACCACGATGAACTAGAGACGAGAGACGAGAACCACATAAATGGCCAAGACGATGATGCCACTGCTGAAAAGAGCTAGTGGCTGCGGCAACCTGGGTCGAGAGACTGGCGGAGGTGGCAGCGGAAGGAAGACGAAGCCAGTCAAGCTCCCATAGACCATCATGACGTCGGGGGCCAGCACCAAGCAAAGCGCCCGTACAACGATCCTGAACAGAGCAGGAATCAAAGTCTAGAGTGACCCTACAACGAGAATCGACAATCTGACTACCAGAGAAAAGCTGCATGGTGAGTCGAGGAATATGAGCGACAGAAGGAACATGAAAAGCGGGACTGGTAAGAGTGCCTCGACTAGCAACGGGGATGGGAGTACCATCGGCAGTACGAACAGAGACAGGAGACTCGACAGGTCGAATAGAGCTCAAGGCGGAAGAATCGTCAGTCATATGAAAAGATGCTCCAGTATCAAGAATCCAAGGGATGTACCTGAATGAGAAGAAGGTGGTCTCTCAGTGCCAGAAAAGTCCGTCGCAGAACCAGCAGAACCTGTCGGTGAAGAGTCCCAAGTAGCAAGCAGGCATCGGAGTTGCGCGATCTCACGCGCAGTGAAAGACGCCACTGAAGAGGTCGAGGTAGATGCGTCAGCCAAGGAGGACCAATCATCGGAATACGTGGTAGCCACATGGGGAGTCGAAGTAGAGCGGTCACAAGTGCGTGCACACGCCACGCGAGGAGTCGAAGAAAAGCAGCCAGAACCATGTGCAGAAGCCGCGAGAGTCGACGTAGAGCGGCGAGTCGACATAGATGGAGTCGACGTAGAGCGGCCACAACAGCGGGCAGAAGCCCCGATAGTCGGCGTAGAGCGGCGAGTCGACATAGACGAAGTCGACGGAGAGCGGCCATAACTGCGGGCAGAAGCCGCGAGAGTCGACGTAGAGCGACGAGTCGACATAGATGGAGTCGACGTAGAGCGGCCACAACAGCGGGCAGAAGCCCCGATAGTCGGCGTAGAGCGGCGAGTCGACATAGACGAAGTCGACGGAGAGCGGCCATAACTGCGGGCAGAAGCCGCGAGAGTCGACGTAGAGCGGCATGCAGACGTCATCGAGAGAGACGACGAAATAGGCGACAAGTACCGTGGAGGAGCACCAAGCAGAGACGGAAGCTCGGGATAGCCAATAGGATCAGCAGCAGACAGCGACATTTTTATTTTTTTTTACAGAGGAAAACCAATCAGGTCAACCGCGAGCTGGAACGATTCGTCTCGATCTGGAAACTGCTTCGTCACGGGACAGCAAAGGACAGCCTCAGTTCATCAGCAAACAACGATGCAGAGACGAGAACCTATCTGCTCGGTAACTCCTGATCAAGATCGGATCGGGAAGGCACCGCCCAGCTGCACGCGAACGGCGGATGACGGATCCGCTCAAGGACGTCTGGAATCAGACGGGGAGGTAGCAGGGCGGCGGCGGCCGGAAAGAAGACCGGCGGCAGGCGGCCGGAGATGGCGGCAGCCGGGGACGGTGCGGCCAGCGACGGAGCGGCCGGGGACGAGGGCAGCTGGGGATGGGGCGGCCAGCAACGGGGCGGCGGCAGGCGGCCGGAGATGGCGGCAGCCGGAGACGGTGCGGCCAGCGACGGAGCGGCCGGGGACGGGGCGGCCGGCGACGGGGCAGCGACCCGAGAAGCTCTGCGAGCTGTACGCGGGGCGGCGACGGGGCGGCCGGGGACGAGACGACCGAGGCAGAGCTGGCAGCAGCAACGGACGGCGGCCAGAGCCGGCGGCGGCGGCCGGAATTGTCGCGGAAGCTGAAAATTTTTGCACGAGTTGCGCGTGCGGAGCCCTAATTTTGCTCTGATACCATGTTAGAAAATATGCAACTTGTATTCCACGGGGCCAAAGGCCACAATATATAGTACATGTACAGGTGTAAATATGCAGGGAGCCCCCTATCTAATAGGGAAACTACAATATACAAATATCTCTCTAACAACATTTTCGTATTAAATCTGGTGAAGTTACCTCCCTAACAACAATTTCGTATTAAATCTGGTGAAGTTACTGAAACTAAGAACAATGCTTTACCAGTAATCAGTAAGTCATGTACGGACGAGGGATCATTGACGGGTCGTTTATAAGACTATGTTATATAGAATATAGTTCTGTTGTTGGGTTCTATGCCATTCTACAGATTTTTTTTGCCCTGCCTGTACAGCATTTCTGTACTTGTAAAAAAACATCTTGTTAGGCAAAGCTTGCTACTTATGAATGATTCTTAAAACAATTTCAGTTTAGTCGAGTTTGTTTAGCTAATGAGTAGTAATCATAATGAGTTAATCACTTCATTAAGTTATTTACATACAAATTTCTTTGTTCCATACTATTTCATACTACACAGGAGGGACCTAATTCTGGATCAAACCATGAACAAGATAAAGAAATCTTTGAAATCACCGCCAAGGGAGCTGCTGTTTTCATTGTAGTAGCTTCGGTGTTCCTTCTCCTCCTGTTCTACTTAATGTCGTCTTGGATTGCCTGGGTGCTAATCGTATTTTTCTGCATTGGTGGTATTGAGGTATTTTCTTATATATTCTCTAGCTTGCACTATTTTGATCACATGGTCTGGCTATTTGTACAAATGCTTCTACTAGATTGGTTATTGAAGCGTTTATTTAGCCTTCTGTATTTCTTGTGAGAGATATTCAGTTATGAGTTTGCTTGTGGTTTGTGTCTTGCAGGGTATGCATGTTTGCTTGGTGACAATTATCTCTAGGTAACGCATGAAATAGTTTGTAATCAGCAATTTGGTCAGTACCCTCTATTTGTTCATCTCCTCATTGCCTGCCTCGTTTTCAGGATTTTCAAGGAATGGGGACAAAAAACTGTGCAAATCCCTTTTTGGGGGGAAGTCTTGACCTTATCGGTTGGAATATTACCGTTTTGTGCGGCCTTTGCCATTCTGTGGGCCGTTTATCGACATTCTTCATTTGCTTGGATAGGCCAAGACATCCTTGTAAGATCCATTAATGTTTATTCTTGTGTTCTCCTGCTATCTTTATGGGGTCTTTGGATGAGATTCATCTTTTGATGACCTTCAATATTTTAGTTTATAACTAAACTAAATACTGCAACTCCTTAATGAAACACACTTCATCCAAACACCCCCTTAGTTGTATATTCTCCACATTTTGACTTAGGCTAGTCATAGTGGGAAGTATCATACACAAATATCATGCATATGATACTACTATATGATACAACATAGTCTCACTCTGTATATTGTTTTGTAGAATCTCATTGTAAATATGTGTACAAGACCTATTTGCCATTTAATTTTCTAGTTATACATGCTATGGTATCTACCTATGTTACTTCAATTCTTTCTCTCTTAATTAGCTGCCACATCAGCGTTTTTGTGGGACTTGGTTGCGATACTAGCTAAGATACTAGCACTATGGCTAGTCTTAGAAGCAAGTGAAAGCATGCAATTATGCATGTCTTGTACTGTTACTGCGAATCAAGTCAAGAGTTCACATGATAGCAAGATGTAGAAGTTCTGTTATTCTTCAGTACTAAAAGCTAACACTATGATGTTGTGACGTCCAAATTCAATGCGGATCGAAGTCCCATTTTCCTAGTGGACTTAGCTGATATGTGATTTTCGTTTTGCAATTTGCACATTGCAGTAAGGTCAATCCTTCACAAGAGTTTGATGCTGGATTTTTTTTCTCAAATGCATTTTGGAACTGAATTTTTATTTTTGAACGACCAGCTGTGTACGTGCAATGCAAGTTTGTGCGTCAAATTTCGATCCAACTTATTATTGACCATATTCAGTTTTTAGCCCTAACAAGGTAGTACCATGGACCACAAGTTTAAGCATGATTTATCTGCTTAAATTAGGTACGCACTGAACCTGTTAGTTCGTTGGCACTAGGATGCTTAGGTTTCACATTTTAGTTTCAATGTGGACTATAGATGGACATTCGAAGAAAAAGAATGTTGACAAGATTATCTGCAGTTTACACCTTCTATCATTCGCTCGATTTAGTATGAGATCACAGATTCAGGTTCTAAGCTTGATATTGTTGCAAAGCGATGCAAAAGCTATATTGTTATTTAAGAGTTACATAATGAGTTATGGAGTAGTTTCCCTGAAGAAGTGAACTTAATCTGTTTACTGACCTTGTTTTATAATTTGATACTTGGGATGTTAAATTTCTTGGCATGTAACTGTTAAAAAGCTTTCACGCGGCCTTTTGCTAATTAAGTACATATCATTAACCGTGGATTCTATGTATCTGTCCCAGGGTATCTGCTTGATGATAACTGTGCTTCAGATGGCGCGCTTGCCTAATATCAGGGTATTGGCCTGTCGATCTGCAGTAGTTTGCTGATTGTCATTAAGCAACAGCTTTATGGATTCTACGTGCATCAGAAGTATCTAAGACTATCTTTGCAGGTTGCATCAGCTCTTCTTAGTGCTGCATTTGTGTATGACATCTTCTGGGTCTTCATTTCCCCTCTTATATTCCATGAGAGTGTCATGATTGCAGTAAGTGCATTCTTGACCTTTACATTAGGACTTACTATCAATTATGCTTTAATTGTACAGATTAATTTGTACAGTACGTTTTCCAGTAAAATCAATCAAATAGTCTTGTAACTACATGATGAAACCATTTTAGAAATAAAAGGTGTATTTTGAGGGGGCAAGGATTTAAGGATTTTTCCAGTAAAATCAATCAAATAGTCATGCAATTACATGATGAAACCATTAAAAAAATAAAGGTGTATTTTAGGGGGGGGGGGGGGGGGGGGGGGGGTAAGGATTTTTGAAGGTTGTAAAAGCAAGAGAAGGATGAGAGAATGACATGGGTGCTTGCTTAAATAGCTTCAGAATGAGAGACTAGTTAGTGAGTTCTTACTTATGAGGAAAAACAATACTTCATGGACGCTTGAACTGTAGTGAAATGTTTATAACATGCTCTTTTTCTCTGGTCTAGAATTGATGTTAAATAAATTATCCACCAAATGCTCGTCTAGTAGCCTAACGCTTTATCTTATTCTTTTTTGTGCTGTGACTCGTGATTGAATTTATGTTACTCACAGTTTTATAATATTCCCAGGTTGCTAGTGGTGACAACTCAGGGGAAGCAATTCCAATGCTCCTAAGGATACCTCGATTCTTTGATCCATGGGGTGGCTATGACATGATTGGCTTTGGTGACATTATTTTCCCCGGCTTGCTTGTTGCATTCAGCTACAGGTACTCTATGTAATGCATATTGTGTTTTGCACAATATTATTTTCCATGTAAAAATAGAGAACCATGGTTCAACTGGTAGAGCCACCAGTTGAAAAAATGAACCAGCTGCGCTGCCGGTTCAGTGACTGGTCCAGTTTTGAGAACTACTGTTTGGAACGTGGTATCGGTAGGGTTAGTGGGGTGTAGCTGTTTGGATAGGTCGACATTCGGTAACAAGTGAGTCCAAAACCAAAAAATATTATTAATATTATTTGTGTGGAAATGGTCAGGCGCGACGCTTGTCCAAGGTGTGTCCATGCCAGAATTTAACAAATAGCTGGTGTGACATTAAACCATAGCAACTAGTGATGGACCGGCGAACAGTCCACATGACTGCTACGATGCCACACTACCTGTATTGTGTATGAACAACAATCAGAATCAGCTTTTGACATGATTCTATTGTGAATTTACTTTATATTCCATTTTGATTACCTCTTTATTTCATCTAATTTCATATCATCTACATCATTTGTAATGATGCATCACTTCCGTATGCGATGCAGATTTGACAGGGCAGGCAAAAAGGGCATCTTAAATGGCTATTTTCTGTGGCTGACCGTGGGATATGCTGTTGGTAAGTGCTTGATTCATATATTTGCGTTGATCAGTTTGATGTCAGTACTTTTTGTTGTGTCATGTGTGGTATTGCTTCTATTCATGGTCCTTGTAATCGCGTAAATTGTATGTGACTAGTAATCTGAAATCGCCATGCAGGCCTTTTCCTTACATATCTCGGGCTCTATCTAATGGACGGACATGGTCAGCCAGCATTGCTATATCTGGTTCCATGCACATTAGGTAAGTATTGTTTTGGTTGTTTTGTCTTCCACTTTCTTCCTTTGTTTGCTGCTGATGCCTGTATCATCACTTCCATACCAGGGCTTATTGTTGTGCTTGGCTGGATAAGAGGTGAACTGCCTCACTTGTGGAACTACGGAAGAAGACCCGAAGATTTACTCAATCAAGTTTGAACAGTAGTAACCTGACAGAGTTTGTACTCAAAGCTATACTGTGACATCATTTTGATCTCATTAATGAATGAATATGAACACGAAATACTCTTATACCGTGTTTGTCTTCTGAGAGAAGTTTTTTTTTTTGGAGAATGTATATATGTTCTGCACCTGAGGCGCTTAATCGAGAATCTGAAACACAAAATTATAACTCCAAACTATGTATGTTTACAACATTTCAGTTCCAAATTCCACCAATGCGTGTTCAGGTTCACAAAACATACATCCATTCACCTTCAGCATACACAATATACATGCTAAGGTTAGCTTGTAAATACAATGAGAAGACGTGAAAATCAGGTGGTGGTGGGGCTCCTATTTAGATATAGAAAATAGCCAATGCGTTACATCTACAACTGCAAAAAAAAAAAAAAAAAAAAAAAAACTCAGCCATTTCAGGCATTTTTCATCATTCAGGTAAGTAAATGTTTGGATTTAGATGCACAACCATCATACGAGAACCAAGTTCTCCAGAATAAAATGTGACCCAAGAACATTCACAGAGTGGAGAATTTATATTACCACTGTCATCAGGTCTGTCTTGAGTTTCAACCATACAGAATTAAAACATGCAGAACTTAACACAAGTCTCCCAGCTGTACAATTGCGTTCTTTACAGAAACCAAACCAAAAGCATCCAGTCATCAAATCCCCACACATCTATCTGTACAGAGGGGGGTCAAAAGGGGACCTACCAAACTCCCGACTCCGGTTCACAGATGTTCTTTTTACTTGCTTCAGGGGGGCGACATCCGTTGCAACAAAAACCACTAGATGCGCCATGCCACACCACAAATCCTGCACTAATCCGATCTTCCTCACTTTTTATACAATTTGGGATGGATACCGTCCTTGTCATAGACAGTTAGACTTTATGGCGACTCAGAGCCTTGGTTGGTTATAGTCTACAAACTCCCCGCCATGGAACTCTCTCCGGCTGTCTTCTCGTTGTGATTGTCGTCCTCTTCATAGCCGAGGGGTTCCTTGCCCCCACCCTCCAGAGGCATGTGGATGCATATGCCATTCGGGAACGGTTCCTGAGTTCCATTCAAGGTATTAGAGCACTACACATCAAGGGTCAATACCGTACAAACAAAACACTTTTTTCAATATAATTAAGTTGATCATACTCTATTGTACCATATCATGCTTCACACGTGATTTCAATGATCGTGCAACAGTAATATAAAAGAAGATTTACAGTGCCAGAGAAGAAAATGTGCAATTGTCAAGAACTCGTTTAGCTAAACAGATAGTAAATAATAGACGATTGTCCTGTTCAGTATTGAGTTCATAAAACAGATGTCCCTTCACTTTCAGCATACAGTACAACAATTTAATACCTGATTTCCAGTCTCTGGTCCATTGGAATGAAAAAGGATGGGGCGGCATCTCTTGTCCTCATTCATCAAACTTGAATTCTGAAAATGTGAGATAAGTGCATTCCTTCCCTGGATCCTACCATAAGCCAATGAGGCTACTTTCTCGCTGTTGAACTTCTCCCATTTCTTCCCATTAAACGCCTGCATATTCAAGTCATGCATAAAAAGTGATGTTTCAAGTAGTACACAGATTAATTTAGCCAGGAAGCCTAGGCTGCTGTTAAACTCAACTAAACACAAACCAATTCAAGAACAATGAAACATGTAAAGGGCTACCAATGAAAACACACCTGGTAGAAAGATATAATATGCACAGGGGATATCATATTAATGAACGCGTAACCGACATTGCATTTGTTCTGCAGGGAAGTGAAAAAATAATTATTACATTGTCAGATATTCAAACAAGTCCTCGGAAAATAAAAGTGGAAATATAAAATATAATACCTTGAAATCAATTGGCAGGTAGAAGAAGTCGTATGTTCCTTTGTGGAGCTCATCGATTGCAGCCAAAAGCATCTTGGATGTGTACCTAACGAATTCAAGAAAAACTGAGTGAGGACAACTATCAAGCAATTTAGATCACATAAGACAACACAACATGAAAGCTGCATACTTATTTGGAATATTTTTTATCATCAATGTTGTCCGAGTATCCTCCCCTTTACGGATCTTCTCCAAATCAAGCTGATACTGCTTCTTGCTATCTGCTTGGAACACACTGCTGTCAACTCGGCGGTTACGACCACGATCAATTGAGCTGTCAATTCCAAAATAACCCGGTCCTTGATATGTGGGATTCCCAAAGAATGGTTGCCCTAATCTTGGTGACATTATTGGTCTGAAGTTACTAGAATTATTATCCGACAGGCTTCCACTTAGAGCAGAAACAGGATTCAAAGAAGCCGAGAAGCCATGTTCATCATGAGGCTTCCCCCATTACGGTTAGTACCAATGTTCCCAATATTCCCGAACCTAACTTGATTCATAAAAGATGTCTCAGGCGATTCAGGTAAAAATCCAAAGTGACTCTCAAATGGAGCACCTGAAGGGGCAGATCCAACATGATGACGGTTCTGATCTGAAGATCCAAACAATGAAGACTGGCGACCACCATACAAGAAGCCTTGCCCTTGAGGTCGGCTATTAGATGGCATTGCATGACCACTTACTGGTGGACGCCACATTGAGGATTGAGAATGTTCCCCATAAGCCTTTTGGCTACCCCACAGAAACTCAGGACCATTTAAAGTTCCAGGACTTGAGCTCATATGTTCACTTTTGTGATCTTGGTATGACTGGGAATGCTGAAATGCAGAACCAAGGGACTGGTTGCTGTTTGAGAACACTTGATCATATTTGGACCAGCTGCTATCCTTCCCGATGGGTGCAATCTTCATAGCATTTGACATCAGTGAAGGGGGCACTCCAATAGGACTCATTCCATTTCCAGTAGGTGAATTGTTGAATGCTTGCAGCAAATTATTATCAGTTGGACTACCATATTGAGCCCATGCCCCTGTCAAGCGATGATACATTTTTTTAGTTGTAAACAAGTATTTGTAAGAAAACTAGATGAGGTGCAGATAGGGAGACTTAAAACTATTCCAGCAGAAGTACCAGGGGGAGAGTTAGCAATAGGCGATCCAATGTGAGGCCTATAACTTCTGGAATCGTCTTGTTCTAGCTCATGACCAAGGCTTTGCACCAAGCTAGATCAGAAGAAAACAACAGAACACAAATCAGGTCAGACTGGTACAAGCCGAAGACAAATGACTGCAAAGCTGTGTTCAAAACTCAAGGAACGTCTCTAGGGGAGCAAACAGGCATATATATACAGCTTAAAGAATAATACCATTAAATAACTCAGGTAGTATGCACAGGGCGTAAAACTGTACTAAGTTGCTAACATGTCATGGCCATGCCAAAGAATGAAATTAATACACATGTACTAGCTTATAGCATACAAAATAAACCTAGCTGCAGCATCAACAAATTATCCACAAAGATTGTGAGGAACTGGGCACAAAAACAATAATTTAAGGAACAAAAGACCGACAATAGAAATATAAAACTGACTGGCAAACCGTAATCATACCTTCTGCGTGTTCCCCCAGGACGGCTCGGCTCCAACTTGATTCGTTTTCCAGCAATCTCGCTCTTATTCAGTGACCGAAGAGCAGCTTCTGCTGCTCTTACATCATAGAACTCAATAAACTTATGGTGTTTCTTGTTAGGCGTCTCTCTTATCTGCAAATAGAAAACAAAGATTATAAGCTTGAATACCAAAAGAATGACCTATGGAGCTGCATTTTTTCAGAAAAATAAATAAATTTAGGGGAAACAAAACTTTGGAATAGCCTCCTGACCTCCTTTACTTCACCATATGTTCCGAAGATCTGGCGGACTTCTTCATTAGAAACCGATGGGTCCAAGTTAAAAATGACAAGAGTTCCCTGGTTTAAATCTTTGTCGGATGGATTCTCCTGGAAAATCAACAAGGTAATCATTTTCAAGTACTTCTATGTGCAACGTCTAAAGATACAAAAGAGGAACATAGCATACCTTTGGGATAGAAAAATGTATGTCCAGCTTTCTCCTCCTCAGAGGCTTATTCTGCAATGAACGCATCGCACCACGTGCAGCTCGGATATCAAAATAGGATATCATTACAAAGCCCCTATGCTTCGTTGCAGTGTAAAGGGTTCGGATATCCCCAAATTGCTGAAAGAAATGACAATAACAAACACTGTCAGGACCAACTAAGACTCAAGATTAAATGCATGTGTATGAAAAACAGAGAGAGGTTATGATTAGGCAACATAGCAGATGAAAGGTCTAAAGACCATCAATGCCCTAAGCATAGTTGTTCAGTTACAGGATAGACCTACTGCTGAGTAAAACAAACAAATAGGACTGACAATGCAATTAAAAGCGCGAAAGACTAATGGGCACTGCAGTTAATACCTCAAAGAGAGAGCGCAATTCAGAGTCCTCGACATTACTATTTATGTTTCTCACAAACAATGTTCTTGAAGGGTGCTCCCCAAATGGATGCTCCCCAGCCACAGCTCCAGGACTGTTTGACAGACCGAAATTGTTGACCCCATTGCCCCTAAGCCCATCACCTATACTCGTGTTCCCCAAACCAGCTGTGATGCTATCCATAGAATCCGAGTCCAGCTCCATGCCCCCTCCACTACCAAATACATCAAACTCCTCCAGCTCCTCTGCAGGGTTTGTCTGCGCAGACGGCTCAATCTCATTTGTGATCCCCGCGAAAAGGTCATCTTCATCAGGCAATAAGTCATCAATTTGCCGGAGATCAAAGTCAAACTTGTAGTCATTCCCTAGAGGATCATCGTCGGAGTCTTTCAGTTTTGCAGACGTGTCATCCATTGAAGGGGTGCCATATGCAGAATCAGGAGAGATTACTGAAAGGAAGGGGGAAAAATACACAGGATCAGGTATACAAACGCAAACATAGGCACCGCTAGTCCACATGACAGAATTTTGGATTTGCGAGTTCGCTGGCAACACTAAAGCTGAGAATAGTCTTGTGTTGGTTCCTTCATGCCTCTGTTTGCGCACATTTACTACTAACTCTCAGTTGCCGGACCACAGGGGTGGGGAAAACAGGTGTTTGTACAACAAAACAATGTTGATTGGTTCACCATTGCATTGACACCCTAGACAGAGGGTCCATGGCTTAAAATTTGTCATGATCTAAACGTGTTGAGAAGATGGAAAGCATGGCGTACATTTTTCGTGTGGAAGAACCGGCAGCGAGGTCGAGAAGATGCTGGTGTCGCCCAGGCCGTTGCGCGATTCGGCTGCGGCTGCAGAGGCACTCCCCACGGGTTGCTGCTGTAACCCGCGGCCTGCCGCTTCTTCACCGCAAGCGGCACCGCAAAACCTAGCACAATGCAACAGACATTCAGATACAGGAGCAGGACAGCTTGCAACGGACCGACGTAGCTGAGAAGTGGAGGGGTTGAGATAGGTACCTGGTGGACTGAAAGGAGCCGGCGACCGGTCCATCACTGCATTCGCCGAGGGAGCACCTGCGGGAGCAAACAGAGGGAGGAGCTAATTTTAGCACCAGAGCATATTCTCCACAGCACACACCCCCCTAGGCTAATTTTGGCCGAGGAAACGAGCTGACTGGACGCTTCGGCAGCAATCAATCAACCAACTAGGTGGGAAAAAAATCTCTCTCCGGATTCAAGCAGCGATGAATTCGGCGGAACCGGGCCGGGTCAAACGTCTCGGGAAACTGGATAAGCACGAGGCGGCTTTGACTTCCCGAGAAGAGCGGCGGCGCCACGATCAATCTAACCAACCAACTCCCGCGGATAGGCGCGAGCTCGGATTCATGGCGGAAAAATGCAACCTCGGATGGATGATTAAGCCCTAGCTAACAGACTAACAAAAGTCTCTGCGACCGATCACAATAACTAAACCCAGCAAGAACCCGGCCGCCGACAGCGGTTGAGCGGCGGAGAGGGAGGGAGGGAGCAACTGACCTCGCGCCTCCGTCGGTGCAGGGGGAGCCCTAGCCGCCCGGCGAAATCTCTCTCCGCTCTGCTTCTCCCGTGCTGCTGCTGCTGCTGCTGCTGCGTTGGTTCGCGCGATGTGTGGGGAGAAGAGAAGAGAAGAGGAGGAGGGAAAGAAAAGACAGAGAAAGGCGAAATCTTGCGCTCCTTCTCTCCTTGCTTTTTTTTATAATAGGAAAATAGTTTAGTACTCGAAGCAATTGGTAGTGGACGCCAAGGAAATTATCCGGAAAATATAATAAGAGAATAATCATCCGAGAGAAATAGTTTTTGGGAGTAGTGGGATAGGGACAGCTATGATGATTGAGGCCAGTCCTTTGCCACTGTCCTGCTATTGTACACCGCTCGATGACATGTGGGCCCAGATACGATCAGAGGCCCACCGGCAGGGACACTGGCGTGTCAGAGGTGTGTCGGTAGCAGCAGCCGGTAGTGGACAGCGGCGGGCTCACGGGAGGCCCACAAAGTTCGGGGTGGTGGGGCCGCGAGGACGACGTGGGCCCGGGTCGTCAGCGAGGAGGCCGGGGTTGAGGAGCTCGTGGCCGTGCGTGGTGGCAGGGCATATGCTGCATTGGAACCGCGGCTGGCGTCCGGATTTTACCTTTCTTTTTCCGAGGAAAAGAAGAAGAAAAAAAGACAAGTACTACTGTACCATTTTCTTTTCTCATTTTCCATTCTCTTGTAAAGCTCTCTTGCTTTATAAGTATATAACTGCAAACAGTATCGGCTCACCCTTGGCCGATTCCAGTTTCCCCGGATTCCAGAAATAAGAAGAATCTGTCTTGAAAAGAACAAAAATAAAAACAGATGATATAGCAAGCTACTACTACTACAGTCCATGGATGATGGATGGGATGGAAGAAAGTCTTGGATGTGACTTGCAGGGCATTAAAGTGACGATTGCTTTGGCTGCTTGACTAGGCAAATCACCTAGCTCTACGGAATATTCCGGGGCTGCTTAAGCCTAATCCCTCAATCCACCCTCGTTGAATGATTTTGATACTCAAATCAGCTCAGCTCGGGATGAGATAACCACGACCATCAGGGTTTGCTGATGCCGTGTGAACTCTCACCACCCTTTCCTCGCAAGTCACCTAGGATACGACTCCAATAAGGGTATCAACGATCGATCGACATGGCTAAGCTACGCTAAGCTAATCTTGCTTCTTTGGAGTTAGTGGGGGTTTTTCTATTAATTCTATGGTTGATGTAGACTCCATTTGATGAGCTCAACACAAGCAAATGAGCACGATTGGCTGATTGCTCGATTAGTCTTCAACAACCACTCTAGTCTAGCTAGCCTAGTATACTAAAAGATCGTGGGCAAAAATAAAAGAAAGAGAGAGAATTCCGTGGAGGTTCACTATAGTACCTCCAATCAGCAGATAATCCCCCAACAACCAACATGGATGGGCCACTCTGATAAGAATACAATATACCCTCTTGTTTGTTTCAACTTTTGAATCCATCCATTCCACCAGATAGATACAGGGCACACAAAGAGACTGAATCTGCATCATGCGTTGCCTTGCCCACGACACCTGCTGATTGCTGAAAGATTCAGAAACTGACACTGGCTGCTCTTGCGTTGCCTCAAGGCTGGCTGCTGCTGCTATCCGGATACTGTTGCATGTCACACCAATCTTCTTCCTTTCCTCCTCCCTTTTCCATTGAAAAGCTCACAGCTCCACATCATGGCATCACCAATATATGCTTTTTATTTCTTTTCTAGACGTACAAACAATCTTCATCATGCTAGTATATCCTTTGCTTATGTTACACACATCGGTCTCGTCTACTTGACATGCTTTTGCTTATGGTATACACATCATGATCATGGGATATACGAATACGAGGATAGGATTGTACATGCTGTAGCCGCTTATTCCTACTGGATTAGCGTTTTTCTTTACAGAGATAGCTAGTTTACCTGGCCTGGGAATTTATCCTACCTGGGGAACCAACCAGCGCTAAGAACTACGAGAGTTACTTCTCGTCATCCTCGTCGCCACTGGTTGTCATCGTCGGTCCATCGTCGCCATGATGGTTGTCGTGTGAGAAGTGGGACTTGAGTCCGATCCAGCACTGGTAGTAGTCGAGGACCCGGGAAGGCGATTCCAGAGCCCAGCGGCACACCCGGGGATCAGCGCGGACTCGAACATGAAGGCCAGCGTGCCGCGCAGCCTCGTCGGCTCGTTGGCATCACCACCGAGCCTGCTGATCGTCGCCTCGTACGTCTTGGTGTCCGGTCCGTGCGGTGTCATGCAGTTGTGAGGCTGGCCCCTCCGGGGAGGAAGCCATCAGCTTTAGCCTGCGTTACAGGTTCAGTTCAGTTCAGAGAACAAAAACCATCAATCACAACCAGAACTACATTGGTTGAACGAATATAGATAATTCATCTCGAGGCTACAGATTATTACCTCATACATCCCGTAGATCAATCCCATGAACTCGCTCATGCAATTGCGATGATAGTATGGAGGGCGAACGTGTTCTCGGCCACCAGCCATCGAGGCGGGAATATCACAAAATCAAGCAGTGCCACACCAGGCTTATCGGTTGGAGCAGTCAGCACTGAAGATTTGAGGTAATACATATATGCAAATAGTTATCAGTGGCAACCCTGAGAAGCAGCTAAAACGGCCCAAACTTAATTGTCTCGGCAAGGAACAGTCACCTGTGTTTACAGATGGGTCAGCATGATCAAACAGGACAGTGTTAAATGGACAGAACTTGCTCAGATCGTACTGAAAGGAAACAGAATATAGAGTTAGGCACAAATGGCAAGATGCAGGGCCATACAAAATCAGGCAATTGTTCTTGATCAACAATGCCGAAAACAGGACACCGAGTTTAACACGTAAAAGTGACTCATCAGAGGCACCGGTGGCATTGCTGAAATGTCGGTTACCTTGTAAGGGACATAATTTCCATGCCACGCGACCACATTGAACGGAGAGAAATCCTGTGTGGCAGTGAATAGCTCACCGCCATACTTCTGCACTATTACGTATCCAGGGCGGTGGGCTTGCTCAAACCATGCTGTGGGGGAAAGGAAATCCCTTGCCGAAGCCAAACCATTAGCACCTGCAACCAAGTTATTTTTTAAGCACCTCATAACGGCATGACCTGTTGATTGCTTCAGTATGAAAGTAAAAGGTGGGGGCACGAGTATTACCAATTGGGCCAAGATCAGGGAGCTGGAAATGAGCACCGAAAATCTCAGAAACGTAACCACGCGAAGGGCCATCAGGCAAGTCGACAGCAAAGCGAAAGCCTTGAGGAATGACAACGATTTCACCGGTGGCACTAGCATTTTTCCGCATTCAGTTGTGATCAACAACTCTGGGCTTGACACCAAAACAATTGGAAGATAATGAGGACAGGCATCCCATCAAAGAAAGGTAAGCATAGATGGACAGGAATCACATTAAGTAAGTCTTTCCTATTTACTTTAAGATAAGTATGTATCAATTGCACAAAAAGACATAAAAGTGGCACAGGTGGGACACTGAATAGGGATGTGAAGCACATAAGTGTGGGGAGCAACAGAAACATAACTCTAGTGGTAGTGGGTCTGGTATACTAACAAATTAAATTGCGGTTATGTGGCTGAATTTGCGACAATTCCGGTACAATGACTGTCGAGCAATCAGACAGCAGAGACAAGCGTACACTACCTAGTTCGTGACGTGTAGGCCATTACCGTGTCGGCAGGTAAGTAACACTTTGAGTTGCATGGTTTGAAGAGAAAAGACTTACTTCCTTGCTGTGGGACAATGAGGAAATCACCATCTGCGTTGCAAAAGGCGCATCCATCCATGGACTTGTTAGCAGCATACCTACAAGTCGACATGAGCAAGCAAGGTAGTCAGTCAGTCAGTCAGTCATTCACTCGGTCCATGATGCCATCAAGAATTAATTGAACACTGAAGTGTAGTAGTGAACTGAACAAGTCGGAAGGATGATTCAGTTCAGCAGGTAGCTGTACGGACTGCGGAGTGAAGGAGAGCAGTTTAATAGAGCACATACATGTGGATTGCGAATCCGTGTCGGAGGAAGGAGCTGCCGGCGCCGCAGACGGTGTAGAGGCCGTCGACGAAGTCGACATCCGGGCGCGCTCGGCACCTCTTGGGGCCTCCACCGGAGCTGCGTGGGTGTGGCGACGGTGGTGGCGCGGTCGTCGAAGTCCCCGACGAGGCGGCGGTTGGTGGGGTCCCGCGGGTGGAACGGCTCGTGGGTCACCGACGGCTTGATCCGGTACAGCCACCTGCACGGCCAATTGAAGAAAGGAGCGGATCTTGATTCTTGAACCTGAAGCGTGCTGGAGGAGAAGAATGGTAGGTAGGCACGTACGTGCGAAGGTTGCGGTGGCGCGGGGTGTGAAGGAGGTGCCGGAGAGCTGCTCGGCGTAGAGGCCCAGCGGGCAGAGCAGCGGGCTGTTCTGGCCGGCGGGGAGGGAGCCCGCACCGCCTCCGACGAGAAGCTGTTGCCCAGCCCCGACAGGTAGCTGAACCCGTCGCCGGCGCAGTCCTCCGGCCGCTGCGGCGGCGGCCTTGGATCGTTGGAGCTGGACATGGCGAATGCGTGCAGCTCCCGGAGGCCGGCGACGAGCGAGTGGCAAGTAAGCAAGCCGTGAGCGACTGTCTCTTCGCCGTCGTCGTCGGCTTGTGTGTTGGAAGTGTCAGAATTGAAAACTCTGACCGCTGTTTGCTGACTCAGCGTCATCATCTGCAGGGACAGCATCTTCGCATCTCAGCCGTCCGTCCGAAATATTCAGCGGACCATGTTAATTAGCAGCAGATTAACAGACAGAGTTTCAGATATCAGACATAACCACGCCTCCTAGGTTGGCCAGTTGGCGTATTCAAAGCTTACTAGCAATCACCTGCACAGGATGCAAACTGAAGAATCTCTTCAAGATCACCACCCAAATTCTTCCCTGGCTACTCATGCCATGAGCATATACAGTACAAGATTTGAGTGTAATTAAAGGAGCAACTCTGAATTGGTACTGTTATTGCCTACCATCTGCAAAAGAAGAAAATCAAACAAATAGTCGGGACAATGTATAGGTTAAACTAAACTGGCAGCAGATTAACAATGCTACAGATCCGGAACATATTCAGGGAAAATAAACTATAGTACTACACAAACTTGTACTTGTATGTACCTCTGTCATGCTAAAATAGAGCAAACTGAAGGAGTAGCATGCGTTTTAGGCTTTTAGCAAGGCAAATGAATGCGGTTACAGGGACTGCTCAGCTGAAACACTCTGCCACAACTCCTGATGACACATTTGTTGTTTCCCATGGTTACCTCATGAGACCCCTGTAAACAAACTGAAACCCAACAAACTGCTATGCTACACCTCCATAAGATCAGCATTCAAATACTTTCATTCACTATCATGGTTACAAAAGTGTGCCTCGGCATGCGTGTAGGCGACATAGGCGCTAGGTAGAGGCAAACTTAGGAATTTGCACTCGGCGCTTTATTGAACCTTGCTCCCTCTTCATAGCACGAACAGTACAAATGCACATTGAAATGGAAGAGCAGGTTCACAACAACTCTGAATTATTATTGCCTATATATGCACACACAAAATATGCATGGGACATGACGAGGTTATGCTCTGTGGGTACCCCAGCTTAAGGATACCTGATGCACGTGATGATCAAAGAAGACCAAAGATTAATCGAAGCCCATGAAGGAAGGCCTAAAACGAAGAGTGTTTTCCAAGTTAGATCAAGTTATAGTCGGTTAAGGCTTTCCATATATGTAACCTTGGTCGGTTATGTTTCCCGAGACCCAGCCTCCTATATAAAGGCTGGGAGGGTGATCGATCGAGGCAAGCAATCCATAGCCACCAAAACCTCGACGAGATCTGCTGCTCGTCGAACCCTTGTAACCTCCATATTCAAACCATAAACACAGACAAGCAGGAAGTAGGGGTTTTACCTCACTCGAGGGCCCTGAACCTGGGTAAATCCAGCTTGTCAGCCGTCGATTCCACCAATACTACGCGTTATCTACCACACAATCAACCCTAGGTATAGCAACCATGGGACTTGCCGAGGGCACACCTCGACAATTGGCGCCGTCTGTGGGAAAAGGTAGTATTGGGCTCACGGTTTCGCCGGTTTCATCATCAAGCGGCCACCCGACGATCGCATCTGCACAAGGTAACTCGCCTACTGCATCATCAAAAAGCAAATCACCGACCACCGTTGCAAACAGCAACTCGCCGGCAAGATCTACCAGCATCAATTCAAAAAGCGATCACTCGCCAAAATCTCCAAGGAGGCTCACGCCGCACTCGATGGAAGCTCAACAAGCCTTCGCCGGACTCGAATCAGGTTTGGATATTACGGTTGGAAAATTTAACTTCTTTGTCGATAAAGATGGTGTGCAGGACCTGTTAGATCCACTCGACGTGGAGACACTCAACATGGAGACAATCGACAACGCTTCGACTGCAACACCATCCATCTTGGGCGCGACATCGTCACAGATCGTCCCGATCCAATCGCCAAGCGACTCTGCAACGTCCATGACCTCGCAAGAGTTCCGTGACGAGGTGGCAAAAAGATTTGGAAGAAGCGAGATCGAATCTGCGTACCGCCCAAACAACTCAATCGAGTCACTCGACGACATCGTCGACTGCAACGACGTCGCGGGGAACGAAGAGAACATAGATGACAACATATACTCGCCGATCTCAACGGCCCAGAAATCCGTGCCAGCCACGAGATATTCACCTGCGACGCAGACAGCCTGGACAAAGCACTCGAAGATATACTCGATTGTGGCGGAAACCCCAACAAGCAAAGCAACTCCAACATGAGCCTGGATGACGACGCCGAATCCATAAAGCGCATCAGCAACACATGGATGGAGGATCGGGTGGTACCGTATCAGGTATATACCGCGAGTACAGCAGAAACATCAGCAGCCGCAACATGCCGTCGACCTACAGAATACCCTTGCACAGTCACCATGCCAGACGGAACAACCACGCTGACCATCACCGCAGAGATGGCGGAAAAAGTGAGCAAAGTAATCGAAAGCTGCACAATGCTACCAGCAAACGCAACTCCAGAAGAGGTATTGACCTTACAATATTTCCAGTGGCAAGAATCGATACGGTTAAAAATTACCGAGCAGTACTCGAAGAACGCAAAAAGCAAGCCAGCATATCGAGTGCTCGACGAAGAGCGTTGTCTAAATTCAACAGGCAGAAACGACCCCGCGTAGGTCACGATTCATAAACCTCGGAGACGCAGATCGTGCAGCGGTCACTCGAACCTAAACCCAGCCTTTATGGCAGTCGACGCGGAAGGAGTTCCCATACCTACTGAGCCAGCCGGGGCGCTGATGACGCTAGGCACCTACCTCAGAACAATCGAACCTCCTGCAGGAGACCCAAAGAGGGATCAGCACCTCCAACTGTACAAACAACTGGCAATAGCAGCACAAGCCATACAGCATCCACAAGCAACTCCAAGGAGAGATACAGATCGGGACCGTCGCAGTCGAAGCCCTCGGGGAAGGAGCAGTCGAAAAAGCTCACGCCGTCATCGTTCCAGTAGGAGCCACTCGAGGAGGTCATACAGCAACAGCTCAGACTCGGAAGCAGAAATCGGGCCATGTGGAGCGCTATGCTTCACTCGACGGATCCGGGAGGCTCGTATGCCCAAGAAATTTTCGCTAGCTACCACGCCTAAGTTCAACTGCAAACAAGAGCCATCAGGCTGGCTAGAAGATTACAGGCTGGCAGTCGGATGTCAGCGCGGCACCACAACTACAGCTATGCAGTACATACAACTTATGATGGAAGGAACGGCTCGCGATTGGCTCAAATCGCTACCCGAATCATACTACGATTCGTGGGAACACTTCAAGGGTGATTTCATCAAATACTTCGAGCCTCTATGTGAGCGCCCCAAAACCTTCGAGGAGCTCCGGACCTGCAAGCAAAAGTCAGATGAATCTCTGAGATCGTACATACGGCGGTGGACCACCATCCGTAACTCAGTAGGCAACGTATCAGAAGATAGGGCAATCGACGCCTTCAAAAACGGACTCTGGAGGGAAGACTTCAAAGAAACACTTGGTCGAGAAGACCCAAAGACAATGGCCGCACTCATGGTACTCGCAACAAAGTGGGCAGACGGAGAAGACTCCGTACGAGGCACTCGACCCGTAGCATCACATGAAAATCACGAGGGTGGCAGTCGAGACCGCAGAGATAGCTACAGAGATGATCGAAGGCGCAAACGCAAGAATCGTTATCACGACGATGACCATCCAAACTTCATCGCAGCAGGCTTTGTCCAGTCAAGGGACAGCCGCGACCAAACTGACAGACGACCGACGATCATCGTGATAATCGAGATCATCGCACAGACGATCGACGCGACAGTCGAGACCGTGCAGAGATAACAAACGCGATGACCGCGATAGCTACAAGAGGCCGAATGGCGCAGGCGAGCAGACAAAGAGCCTGAGCGCTCAGTCGAAGAGAGGATGAACGATTATTGCAGATTCCATCTTTACAGAGGGGATGATGGTAAGCTTCGCTCTAGCCACTCGCTGAGAAATTGCAGGGAATTCGATCAACTCGCGATTGAACATATATCACGAATGCAAAGAGATGGACGTGCACCTCCTCAACTGACGCAGCTCCATCACTACATCACAAGCACAGCCTGTTCAGGCATATCCAGCACCGCAACAAGTACAACAAGCACAGTTATATTCCATACCACCGCAAACACAGCCTACTCAGGTGTATACTGCACCAACACCAGCGCAACCGACACCAGTATACATGGTGCCAGCACAACCCGTTACGGGAACACAAATGGCAGCAGCCGTGCACCAGATGCAGCAGGAGATGAACAAAAATATCCCGTAACTCGCGGGCAGATGAACATGATCCAGCGAGGACGTCCCTCCAAAAGAGAGCAAAAATTACACACTCGACACGTCAATATGGCGGTCATGGCACCCCAGCCATCACAATTTTTTGAAAGGATCAGAACTCCGATTGTCTTCAATCGAGAGGACCACCCACCCGCAGTATATCGACCAGGGCATGCAGCCTTGGTACTCGACGCCCAAATCGGAGGCTACGCCATGACCAAGGTCTTCATGGACGGAGGTAGTGGCCTCAACATAATCTTTGCAGATACGCTACGCAGAATGAACAAACCAGTCGAAAATCTGCCAAAATCCGCAAATACCTTCCACGGTATCGTTCCAGGCAAAGCAGTGCTCCCAGAAGGCACATACAACTCGATGTTACGTTTGGAGATCCTACTCACTTCAGAACCGAGTCGATTGAGTTCGAAGTGGTCGATTGGAAGTCACAATACCATGCAATACTTGGGCGCCCCACTTTCGCTCGATTCATGGCCGTCCCACACTACGCCTACCTCAAGCTCAAAATGCCAGGACCAAAAGGAGTCATCACGATCAACGGGAACTTTCAAAGGTCAGATTCATGTGACCGTGACTTCAGCAAAATCTCAGAGATGTATGGGATGGAGCAATCATTCGCCAAACTCGAGGTTTCTAACGACCGCACACTTCTGCCGGAACACAAGAGGTTAGCATCCGACAGACAATTCAATGCAACCAACGACACAAAAAGCATCAAGTGCACCCAACTGATCCCTCAAAAACAGTCAACATATCATCGAGTCTTACCAGCGAACAGGAAAATGCGCTCGTCAAATTTCTCGTAAAAACTGGGAAATATTCGCATGGTGCCCAGCTGATATGCCAGGTGTCCCCAGGAGTTCGCCGAGCATTCTCTACAACTCAAGCCAGGGTCTAGACCAGTCAAGCAAACTATGCGCCGTGTTTCCGATCCCAAAAGAGGTGCAATCGAGGCAGAAGTTGATAGGTTACTTGCTGCAAAGTTCATTCGAGAAATCAAAAAGGCAGACTGGGTTGCTAACCCTGTACTGGTCGAAAAGAAGCACTCAGACACCCTGCGGATGTGTGTAGATTTTACAGCCCTAAACAAATGCTGTCCAAAAGATCACTTTCCATTACCACGAATCGATCAGATCATCGACTCAACAGCAGGATGCGCTCGGTTATCATTTTTGGATGCATATTCAGGATACCATCAAATTCGGATGAAAGAAGAAGACGAAGACAAAACAGCATTCATAACCCCACTCGGGGTCTACTGCTACACAACCATGCCTTTCGGGCTCAAAAACGCAGGCGCAACTTACCAGCGCATGATGCAAAACTGTCTACAAGAACAGATAGGACGCAATGTTCAGGTCTACGTCGACGACATCGTCATCAAGACTGAAAAGGAGGACACATTAATCAGTGATCTACAGGAGACATTCAAGAATCTCAATCGATACAACATCAAGCTTAACCCAAAGAAATGCACCTTCGGTGTCCCAGCTGGACAACTCTTGGGTTATTTGATATCTGCACGTGGAATCGAAGCAGACCCAGAAAAGATACAAGCTATACTCACAATGAATAGACCTACCAAACTCCATGAGGTACAGCAGCTAGCTGGTCGAGTAGCAGCACTCAGTCGATTCATCAGCAAACTAGGCGAAAAAGCACTTCCATTTTACAAATTGATGAAGAAAGCAGACAAGTTCGAGTGGACGGATGAAGCTGAAGCCGCTTTTCTCGAACTCAAAAAGATGCTCACAAGCCCGCCAATCCTCGTAGCACCTAAGGAAAATGAGCCACTCTACCTATATATCTCAGCCACCAACGAGTGGTCAGCACCGTGCTGGTGGTCGACCGCATGGAAGAAGGACATAGTCAAAGCATACAGAGGCCAGTATATTACGTAAGTGAAGTTCTTTCCCCGTCCAAACAGCGGTACCCACAATATCAGAAATTGGCGTACGCCGTATTTATGACCTCAAGAAAGCTGGCGCACTACTTCACAGAACACCCGATAACGGTGGTCAATAAATCAGCGATTGGAGACGTCCTCACAAACCCCAACGCAACGGGGCGCGTAGCAAAATGGCTCATCGAGCTGGGCCACTAGGAATCAAGTACGAACACCCGAAAGCCATCAAATCACAAGTCCTACCCGATTTTCACACCGAGTGGGTAGAAGCCCAATTGCCAGGGGTACCTGACGTATCAAATTCCTGGACAATGTATTTCGATGGGTCCAAAAAGAATGAAGGAGCAGGAGCGGGCGTCATACTCATATCACCAAAAGGCGACAAACTGCGCTATATCTTGCAAATGGGTTTCGAGTTCCCATCAAATAACGAGGCCGAATACGAAGGTCTAATCCATGGCATGCGCATGGCAAAAGCCATGGGATGCACTCGACTAATGATTTATGGCGACTCTAACTTGGTTGTGCAGCAAACAATGAAGGCCTGTGATGCAATCGCAGACAACATGATCGCTTATCGGGATTTGTACAACATAATGGAGGGCAGCTTCGATGGCTGTGAACTACGACACATAGGGAGAGAAAGCAATGAAGAGGCCGACAAATTAGCCAACATTGCTTCCACAAAAGCACCAGTCCCGCCGGGTGTTTTCTTTGAACGAATAGAACGTAGGTCAATCGACAAACGACCATCGGCTACGACAGCAGCTACAGACAAAAGCAAAGCGCCAAGCACAGAGGATCCTCCGATTGAGGTACTTCTCATTGAGCCAATATGGACTCAACCTTTTCTCGCATACATACTTCGCAATGAACTACCAGAAGATACAAACGAGGCCAGACGTGTCACTCGACGGCAAAAGCATACACCATCATAAACGGTGAGTTGTACAAACGCAGCACCTCAGGTATGTTCCAAAGATGCATTGCACTCGAAGATGGCAAGGATCTCCTTCGGGACATTCATGCCGGTACTTGCGGGCACCACGCGGGCAGTCGATCACTCGTAGCCAAAGCCTTCCGAGCAGGGTTTTACTGGCCTACAGCGCTAAGGGATGCAGAGGACATAGTCAAAAGATGCATTGGTTGCCAGAAGTTCGCTTCCAAGCCACATGCACCCGCGTCAGCACTAAAAACCATACCATTAGCATGGCCTTTTGCCCAATGGGGGCTTGACATGGTGGGACCACTGAAGAAATCATCAAAAGGAGGTCATACTCACTTGCTAGTGGCAGTCGACAAATTCACCAAATGGATCGAAGCAATCCCTATCGCAAGCTCAACAGCTTCTACGGCAGTTCGTTTCATACAATCGATCATGTATCGATTTGGAGTAATGGATAGCATCATCACTGATAATGGTACAAACTTCACGGCGGAAGAGTTCAAATCCTTTTGCAAGGAACAAAACATCAAATAAACTACGCCTCTGTGGCACATCCACAATCCAATGGGCAGGTTGAAAAGGCCAATGGACTCGTATGCAGTGGCATCAAAAAGAGACTCTTAGTACCACTCAAAAGGGCCGCGGGTGCATGGGTAGATGAACTTCCATCAGTATTATGGAGCTTACGGACCACTCCAAACGCCTCCACACAGTATACACCGTTCTTCATGGTCTATGGTGCGGAGGCAGTATTACCATCTGACGTCAAGTTTAATGCACCACGAGTGGAAGCATATGAAGAAAACGACGCGAACAAGGCACTCGAAGATGCAGCCGATTTGCTGGAAGAAGCACGCAATACGGCTTTGGCACGAACAGCCGTTTATCAACAAGACCTCCGCAACTACCATAGTCGTCGATTACGCACACGGTCCTTCATGGTGGGAGACTTGGTGTTGCGGGAGAAACAGAAGAAAGTCCATAAACTTGCATCACCTTGGGAAGGACCTTACATTGTCACAGAAGTCATCGAAGGAGGAGCCTATCGATTGAAGAACGCAAAGACGGGCGAAGTAGCATCAAACCCATGGAACGTGGCGCACCTGCGTCGATTCTATGCATAGATCTTTTAACCTCATATGTAATAGCACATAAGGCCAAAGAATCAGCAAGTTTCAGACGCACTCTTTTCCCTTACCAGGGTACCTAAGGGGACTGGAAGGTTTTAATGAGGCGGCTTGCTGATCGAACACATATTTTGAATAAAGATACATGTTCCTCCATATTTCTCATATATGCTTTTACGCTACTCAACAATCGGGAACTCGATCGTAAAAACATAAGCATCAAAATTCTAGCTCAAAAATCAGTGAACACAAAGACTTACAGCCCACTCGACATACTCGGGGGCTGGGTCAAACAGACAACCCAAATCCCACTCGACATGCTCGGGGGCTGGGTCAAACAGAACCCATGATCATGCTCGGGGGCTGGGTCAAACAGACAACCCAAACCCACTCGACATGCTCGGGGGCTGGGTCAAACAGGAAACCCAAAATCATGCTCGGGGGCTGAGTCAAACAGGAAACACAAACCCACTCGAAAACTCGGGACCTGGCACAAATCAAAAACACAGATGTGTTACCCGAGAACTATCTTGATTATACCATGATAAGTCAGGTCCAAAATAAAAACGGCGTCTTCTGCGGTCAAAATCTGAACATTGGGCCCACACAGACATGTCTTGTCAAAGCGGCGAGTGCACGCCTAAGATGTCACAATTGACTTCAGGTGTAAAGTTAGCATTCACATTCGAGTGGTGGGTTCGAGACTACAATCGACGCAAGGATTCGACTAGCAAAGGTACTCCCATGGGAGCATATCAAAAATTTGTTGCGATTGATCAAAAAGGAGCAAAATTATTGAGATTATCCTCTACTTCAAACGAAATAAAGCATAATCTCGGGGGCTACTCCCATGGGAGCGCTGCGCTCCCATGATTTCAAAACAAAATATTTCGATTGACAAAAAGCAGTGTAAAAGGATGATTTGAGATTGTCCTCTATTGCAAGACAATAAACCACAATCTCGGGGGCTACTCCCATGGGAGCGCTGTCGCGCTCCCATAGATTTCCAAACAAGGTAAGAAAAATCACTCGAATACAGGCTCGATTGAAAGCATTAAGTACTTCACAAAACAAAGAATCAAACTTCATAAATTCCCGAACTATGCCAATCGCAGATGTTTCGGATGCTGCATACGCAAATGCAAAGGTAAGACCCGCCGAGCAATCGAGATGGGCCGAGGGACGCTCCAACAGTGTTTTCCCTTGAAATTTTCCGTGTCAACAGACATGATGAAAATCCTGACGGACGCGTTAGGTATCAAAAGTTAAACTGCAGAACGAATCAGTAAGACCTACAACGGCCTGAGTCGAGTCTGTCCAGTATGTTCCAGCTTCGAGTCCGGGGACTCGAACCTGATTGAAGGCTAGTATGGTTTCGCCCAAATGTGCGGTTAACTGAGCTCGATTTTCGAGTGAGTCAGGCCTACTATGTCAATATCCCTAGGCAAAAATTGCAAAAGTGTTCCAGCTTCGAGTCCGGGGACTCGAACCTGATTGAAGGCTAGTATGGTTTCGCCCAAATGTGCGGTTAACTGAGCTCGATTTTCGAGTGAGTCGGCCTACTATGTCAATATCCCTAGGCAAAAATTGCAAAAGTGTTCCAGCTTCGAGTCCGGGGACTTGAACCTGATTGAAGGCTAGTATGGTTTCGCCCAAATGTGCGGTTAACTGAGCTCGATTTTCGAGTGAGTCAGGCCTACTATGTCAATATCCCTAGGCAAAAATTGCAAAAGTGTTCCAGCTTCGAGTCCGGGGACTCGAACCTGATTGAAGGCTAGTATGGTTTCGCCCAAATGTGCGGTTAATTGAGCTCGATTTTCGAGTGAGTCAGGCCTACTATGTCAATATCCCTAGGCAAAAATTGCAAAAGTGTTCCAGCTTCGAGTCCGGGGACTTGAATCTGATTGAAGGCTAGTATGGTTTCGCCCGAATGTGCGGTTAACTGAGCTCGGTTTTCGAGTAAGTCAGACCTACTATGTCAATATCCCTAGGCAAAATCTTTCGACTGTGTTCCAGGCTCGAATCCAGGGACTCGAGTCTGACTGAAGATTAGTAAGGTTTTTTGCTCAAGTAAGTAGTTAGCTGGGCTCGGTATTCGAGAGTATAAAAGCAAAGACTATGACGTGCACGATGAAGGGAGCACATGCTCGATTCTTCGAGTCAAGCAAGTACTCGGGGGCTAATGACGAGGTTATGCTCTGTGGGTACCCCAGCTTAAGGGTACCTGGTGCACGTGATGATCAAAGAAGCCCAAAGATTAATCGAAGCCCATGAAGGAAGGCCTAAAACAAAGAGTGTTTTCCAAGTTAGATCAAGTTATAGTCGGTTAAGTCTTTCCATATATGTAACCTTGGTCGGTTATGTTTTCCGAGACCCAGCCTCCTATATAAAGGCTGGGAGGGTGATCGATCAAGGCAAGCAATCCATAGCCACCAAAACCTCGACGAGATCTGCTGCTCGTCGAACCCTTGTAACCTCCATATTCAAACCATAAACACAGACAAGCAGGAAGTAGGGGTTTTACCTCACTCGAGGGTCCTGAACCTGGGTAAATCCAGCTTGTCAGCCGTCGATTCCACCAATACTACGCGTTATCTACCACACAATCAACACTAGGTATAGCAACCATGGGACTTGCCGAGGCACACCTCGACAGGACATATATCAGCATTTTCTTTACAATGGGTCTACACATTTTCTAGAACCAGGCAAGGCAACCCTGGGGTTCAGTTTACCAAGGCGGGCTAATATGTTGGCCGGGATATAGTAAGATCTCTATGTTCATCAAAGCATTACCTATCCTTTTTGGTCGCATGAAATGGTGTTTCAGAAACAGTGGCTGGATTAAACCTATCTGGAAGCTAATAACAGATAAAAGCCACACGAGCAGATGGGAAACCAGTAAAGTAAATCATCTACCCCCACTCCTGTTTTTCCACCTAGAACTACTTACTAGCAAAGACTGCAAACACCTAAAATTTCTGTGCAAGCTGTTGCCTGCTGCTCACACAAAGTGACGCAATATAACAAGCACTCACCTAACAAGCACCAAGCCACCTTGCATTGCAACCTTGTGGCTGCCACCGCATTCTTCTCACCAGGCCTACCCCCTCTCCATCCACATATAGCATGATTTTGCATCCTCCATATCTGAAAACTAGTGATCTTGCTGCCTTGTCCACGAAAGCCATGAGAGGTTTTACACTGGTTGTAGTAGTAGCGCTGCTGCTTGCCGGGGAACTGCATCGCGCAAGAACAGCACCAGGAGAAGCAGCAGAGGCATCGGCACCACCGTCCTCACAACCGCAGCCAGAAGCACCACCACAGGCTACTGAACCACCACAGCGTGCAGCACCCCCGCCGCGACGACGGGGACACGGATCGTCACATGGATGGACCCCGTCGCCACCGCGGTCAGCTGTTCCTCCATCGGCACCACCAGCACCTCGTTCAGTGGTTCCTCCAAAGCAAGCTCCTCCGTCGCCGCCAAGGCAGGTTGTGCCACCAGAAGAACCCGTGGTGGCGGCGCCACCGCCACCCAGGGTGAGGGCCAACAACTACACTGTCGGCTGCACTACACTCCTCATATTTGGGGACTCGACAGTGGACCCTGGAAACAACAACCGTCTGCGGACGACAGCCAAGGCGAACTTCCTGCCCTACGGCATCAACTTTTATAGCCGAAGGCCAACTGGACGTTTCTCCAATGGCAGGCTAGCCACTGATATGTTGGGTAACAGATCACGTTTCTCTATCTTCATTTGGTCTGTCATAGTACTATTTGTTTTAGGATACCTGACTGGATTTGCGGTTGTGCAGCGGATAAGCTCGGTATACAGAGGACTATGCCGGGCTTCCTTGACCCGACGTTGAAGCTGGGGCAGCTCAGGAAGGGTGTGAGCTTTGCATCCGCGGGCTCTGGATATGACGATATCACTGCCACCACATTAGTATGTCATTAACATCCACTTCTAATACTTTCCACTAGATCACTGCAAGAAAATAACCTATTTGATAGTGATATTAATGAATTCGTACAGCACAGAGTACATTAATGTGTGGTTATTCACATGAAAATGATCTATCTCCTGGTATAGTTAACTCAGAGTATATAGTTAGTTTTCATTCGATCACTGCATAAAAATAATCGATTTGATAGTGATATTAGTGAATTCGTACAGCACAGAGTACATAAATGTGTGGTTATTCACAGGAAAATAATCTATAAGTAGAGTTAACTCAGAGTACATAGTAGGCCACAAAGCCATGACTGGTCATGCAATAAGGTTCATCTAAGCAACACCAAAAAAAATCAGTATTATTCCATTCACTCCACTGGTAAAACTTACTTGGAGATCCCGTAAAAAAAACTTACTTGGAGAGTAACAAAAAAAGGTAATGCTAATGAAAGAGATCTAAACAAAATTGAGCTACTCATCTATGATTGTACATCAAAATGGTAAATGGGTTGAGAACTTGCCTGTGGCAAGATGGTTAGTTGGGTGGTTGTACCCCTAGCCCACCAGAGTTCAAACCCCAGGTTTGACGCTGGTGTTTCTCATTTAAGGCGGAATATTCTTCAGTGGGAGGCGACGTTCCCGTCGACAGCGAGGCGCCCGTGGTGACTTCGTCAATCTCAAGACTCGACCCGCCGACTCAGTCTCTCGGAGGTGCTCATAGGGTAGGGTGTGCGTGCGTGCGTTCATAGGGGTGAGTGTGCGCGTGTATATGAGCGCTTGCGTTGTACTGTGTTTCGCAAAAATGGTAAATGGGTTAAGCAGGGACACTTCTTAGATGGCGAAGTTATGGCAAGCAACTTGTGCAAGGCTACTCCACAATTAGTGCTGTAGTAGCAATGTAGCATAGCTAGCTAAAAAAAATACTTGCAGAGCGCGTTGCCATTCCGGAGACAACTATGGCACTTCTGGCGCTACAAGCTACTGATCCGAGCCTTGCACGGACCAAGAAGAGCAGAACGGCTTGTTAACAGGGCTACCTTCATCATAAGCGCTGGCACAAATGACATGCTTCTAAACTACATCGCATCAAATCGGTCTGCTGGTGCCATCGGCATGCTGCGGTACGAGAACAACCTGATATCACGCCTCGGCAACTATACCCAGGTACATATAAGTTTTGGACCAAACTGGCTAGCATCCGGCAAATATAGCTTGCATGTTCTGTGATTAATGTTGGATGTCACATGCAGGTGATGAGAATGCTTGGAGGGAGAAGATTCGTGTTTGTTGGGCTACCCCCGATCGGGTGTTTACCAATTGCAAGAACATTGCTTGGAAGGGGTCCAGATGGATGTGACAGCAACTTAAACCAGCTAGCGGCTTCCTTCAACTCACGGCTGATTCAGTTATCGAATTTCATCAACTTACAGCCACGATTAAGAAGTGCCTACATAGACACCTACACAATCATACGGGCGGCAACAGACAACCCTCAGGGTTACGGTATGTGTTTCACATTTCTTTTAAACATTGGCATGATGCAGAATTTCTTAAGCATGATTAATCGATCTTTCCTTTTTGTGCAATGACTGGATGAATGAACTGTAGGGCTGTCGGAGGTATCAAGAGGTTGCTGTGGATCAGGGATGATCGAAGTTGGTCAGACATGCAGAGGGCGAAGGACATGCCCAGATCCTAGCAAGTATCTCTACTGGGATGCTGTTCATCCAACAGAAACAACAAACCAACTTATCACAAGTCTGATGCTGGATTCTATTGCCGGTTTCTACAGCTAGATGCTCAAGCTCAAAAGGATTTTCATGTGGATCGAACCTGCATGTTCAGGTTACACTAGTAAGCATAGTTGAGTTATGTGCTATGTTCAACTGTACTGGTACTGCGGCGTAGTTGAGTTGTAAGACTAAAGTGAACACGATTATTTTATAGGTATATATGACACCCTGGTTTTAAGTTTTGCAACTGAAAAAAAAGATACAGATTAACTTTAAGAAATTGATTCAAGGGGAGTGAATTCCTTACAGTAGTACTTGCCCATGCTCCCCATGGAGGATAGGTCTATGCAGGGACATGGGAGGCAGCGCTGAGGATCCTGCCATGAAATCACAAATCTTAATCAGGACAATGTTCTGATTTATGCTTCTCTTGGCATCAGCAAAGTATATGGTAATGACAAATTGACAATTGGCAATACAAGTAGGCAACCACAAGGAGTTGACAGCAGACAACAAGTAGCAGGATTCATTTTCGCAATCTTCTACCATCTCCAGTCAGGAGATTAAACAACCTGCAGAGCCATAGATGGATAATAATAGTAGTAATTGTCAACACTAGTAATCACAAATCGAAGCACATCACTTGATAATCCCAGAACATTGCCAACATAACATTTGAAACTTCAACCACTTAAACAAGTTCTAATAGGCTGGCCAATTACATGCCACAACCAACAGAAAACATGCTCCATCCATAAACCCAAACAGAGACCAGGTCTTCCTTTTTCTGGACACAAAACAAATCCACTTGCTTAAGCCTTACTAATAGCGCATTCCAGGATGATAAAGCGAACCTACTGCTACCCACTGCCTCAAAATCTATGTCCACAGTCAGAGAGAGCCAGTCTGATCCACAGCTCAATGGCGCTCCTCAGGCGGCACGTTCATCTTCTCACGCTTCTCCGGTGGCACGCTGACCTTCTCACGCTTCTTCTCACGCTTCTGCGTCACATCCACCAGCTCGTACTCCACCTCCGATACGTTGTTGTCCTCATTCACCTCGAAGCCAGCAGGCTCCTCGGCCACCTCGATCAGGCCCCACTTGTCCACCGACAGCCTCATCGTACCCTTGAACATGTCGATCTTGGCGTTGCGGAAGATCACCGTGTTGCCTGGCTTCATCATCTCAACTGTTGACAAGAAAATGAATTGTTAGATTAGCCATGTGGTGCAGCTTGTAAGCAGTGGATAACAATAGACAAGATGTTATCCATACAACTTGTACAAAACTAAAATCTGATAAATAAATCATTAGCACATGATGAACTAAGTATGACTTCGATAACTAAGATATCAGAAATGATTAAAATGCATCAGGAAAACAGATTATGTAGTATGGTTTCTATATCAGGGAAGTGACAAGCGTAAACAAACATCATCCAGCGGGTTTACATAACCAGCTTATGGGCATCCATTATTATTACCTAATCACACATGTCATGGATCATCACAGGTGCACATCATCATCCACTGTTTCACTTCAGTCAAGCCCAGAGGACATGCATATGTGATTCTTGCTTTGGAACAAGAATGAATTTCTCACATGCATGTCCCTTCAGGCATCCACCAAAAACCACATACAGATGTTTTAACAGGGCAGACTGACTAATCTCGATTAAGTACATAGCTCAACTCCATATGGACAGATTACACATTGCAATTATTTGTACACTATCCCAGTTAGCGCGGCAGTACCGTGTGGCGGAATAACAGAAAATATATTGCTGACATGGTAACTGCAGCGTAAGTAAATCATTTTTCCCTGATGCAGGCTAAGCAGTTGATGACTGTACCCATGTTGAAAGTATAACTGAATCATGCAGTGTAAACAAGAGAGCAAGGTACATGTCCCTTGAAACCCTGTACACGAGCAAATCTTACTTTGGAACATTCACATGCATGTCCCTTGACCCTTCAGACATCCTGCAAAAACTACATACAGATGTTTCAACAGGACAGACTAACTATTCCTGATTGGGTAGATATATCAACAACATATGGACAGGTTTCACATTGCAATTATTTATGTATTATCCAAATTAGCGTGGCAGTAACATGTGGGCAAGCAAATAACAGGAACTATAATGGTAACTGCAGCGCAAGTGAAACAGTATTTCCCCCAATGCAGGCTAAGCAGCTGATGACTATCCATTTGAAAGTATAACTGAAGCATGTAGTGTAAGCAAGAGAGCAAGGTACATGTCCCCTGAAACCCTGCACACGAGCAAATTCGGAAGCTTGCACTCGCAATGCAGGACCCAATACATGACTACCAAAATTAGTGGCATACAACAGACAACCAAACGATGGCTGTACCCATCCATGGACCATGGTAACCGCAGCCAAGTGTCTCTCCCCAGCAGCAGAGACGGATCAGGAAGCAGTGCAGCAAGCATACGGGGATGGAGTCCCTAAATCGAGCAGAAGAACAATAACAACGGATCTACGAGAATCATCTAGCCATACATCGACGACGACGACAAGAGAACACACGGGACCAGCGTATCGATCTAAATAAAGGCAGGTGCATTGGTAAATGAAGAGGACGGGGGGAGAGGGCGGGACGAGCGGACGAGCGGACGAGGAAAGCGGGTACTGACTCTGCTGGTTGCGGGCGGAGACGAGGACGGTGCCGGTGTGGTCCCCGACGAGGCACTCGGCGACGTGGGCGCGGCGGAGGGCCGGGTTGGGGAGGGGCTTGTCGAGGATGGTGCGGGCGGAGAGGACGCGGACGACGAGGTTGTGGCCGTGCGTCTGCGGCAGGAGCTTGTCGACGGTGGTGAAGACGGGCTTGCGCAGCTTCACGGGCGCGGCGGCGGGACGGGCCCCGTTGCTGTTGCCGGGCTGCGGCGGCGCGGCGGTAGGTGGGGCCCCTCGTCGTCGTTGACATCGCCGGAACCCTAAACCCTAGAGAGAGAGAGAGAGAGATTCCGTCCGTGGTGGAGGTGGGGGTGGTGGTGGCGGTTACTTGCTGCGATGCTCTCGCCGCCGTGTCCGTCTCGTATATAAAGAGAGACGGAGCAAAGAAGTCCACATACCCCCACAAGTATCACATTTTGGACGCAGCACCCCTCAACTCTAAACTAGCCCACTTAACCCTCTCAACTCTTCAAAACCAGATAACTGACCCCCTGACTCCTGTTAAGCGGTTTTGAGAGCGGTTTTGCAACCTCCGGTCGTTGTGCTGTCAGCTCGGCTTCCGTTGACCGATCGTTGGGCTGTCTCCTTATGTTCTTGGCCTCCACCGAGAGCCATCCCGAGTTCTCGGCACCTCCGGCATGGCGGCCATGCACCCGATCTAACTGCAGCAAGAGATTGTTCATGTCGCTCCATGGCGTGCGGTCAGTGTTGGCGTAGGTCCCGACTCCAGTACTCCGGCGATACGTGCATGTAGGGAAGCTAGCGTTGTTTGACTCTGGCAACGTACAACTGTACAAGCAAGCAGACAGGCCCGTTGATGAATGCAGCAGCTAGCTTGTACTCACGTATAAATCCCTGGACACACGATAACTTCTATGCAAGCAAGCAGCTTGATGAAATCGCTGCTGCCAGCTTTGAATGTCGGTATCGATCGAGGCGCTGTAAACTCCAGTGGATGGAGGCATGGAGCCTTGACACAAGGAGATGCGGACGCCGTGCTGGGTGGGGAGAAGGCAGCGGGATGCACCAGCAACTAAGGCACGGCCGGCCGAGCCGCACCGGCGAGCACGGAAGGGCGCACGGAGCGCTTCCAAGCAGAGACGGGGGCGAGCCACGACTGAGAGGAACGCTGTTGTACACCGGCGAGCACGGACACGGCCGGGAGTTCGCATGTGCAGGGACGAAGGCGAATACGGCTACGCCGTCGAGTAAGGAAAAGGGCTCCCCTGGCGCTCCAGCTGCCGCGCCACCGGCCGCCGCCGATTTGACAGCCAGGAGTTTCCTCGGAGACTTCGTCGGACACGAGCCGCACGCACGACGCCGGGCGCGGTCTCGCGACAGAGCGTGCAGACCCGCCTGAGGTGCTTCACCACGGCAAAACAACGTCCACGTCGGCAAAACCGCCCTCCAAAACAGCTTGACAGTGGCTAGGGGGTCATTTACCTGGTTTTTAGAAGTTGAGGGGGTTAACTACTCTAGTTTAGAGTTGAGGGGGTGCTGCGTCCAAAACGTGAAAGTTGTGGGGGTATATGGACTTCTTTCGAGGAAAGAGGAAGGGGAATGGACGAACCGTACCACTGGCCCAACAGTACACGGCCTGCCGGGCGAGACCAAAGCCCAGTTTGAGTTTCTCTGGACTAGAGTGGGCTGTCGGGGCGTAACTGGATCAGATCCAAGCAAACATCAAACGAAAAAACATGTAAATCCTATTTACAAGTTTTTTTTATTTTTCTGAAAATTCCGGGTGTAGTCAACGGTGGATTCTAGAAACTCAGAAAATATCAGTTTCAAATACTTTGTTTTCCCAACTACCTTCAAATGACAAAAGTATGATCTGAGTATGTGAAAGTGCATGGTTGCCCCATGCGTGGTTTTGGTAATTAATGACAATCCTTATGGACTAATGTTTACATTGAGATATTCTTATAGATCTTATCCATGGGAAAATATAGGAGTTCATGTGTTGGACTCTTGAAGATGACATGATGACCAATGCTCTATTCAAGGGTTTATATGAAGAATGGTCATGTGTAGAGTTGAGCTCATTGCAAGTATGGCTTGGAAAAGAAGATTGAGTGAACAATCATGTTTACCTCCAAGCCATCATACATATCAAGAGAAGAAGATGATGTGCAAGCTCAATAAGATGCATCTCGGAAGATGTCATTTGATTGAAGCTTGCAAAGGAGACATGAAGACGGAGCTTAGCGAGGCCCTCCCATAATGGAGTATGGGGTAGCATTTGGAGAAGTCTTCATCAAGCATGTGCTAGCAAGCACAATCAAGAAAGGTGTTCCAACTTGAGAGAGTCAAGATCGTCATCATCGAGCTCAAGTGGAATGCGCAAGGCAAAGGTATGATCTTGATAGGTTTTCTATTTTACCGGTCTCATGTTGTTAGTGGGAGACCGGGTTTTAGGATAGATGGCGTACTATCAAGAGGGGCTCTCAAGTGAGTAACTTGATCGCATCTTTGTGGAGAGCTCAAACCTTTGCATACTTGACATTTCATCTTTCTTGGTTCTTATGTGGCTTTTCTCCTTGTTGGGTTTCGGTGCTTGTCGTGATCTTCATGACAAGCCCAAGTTTTTCGAAAACGGATTTCTTATGGAAAACTTGTTGCGTTTTCGTGTTGGAAATATTATCGGTTTATTCTTGAGGAAAGTTCCACACCTTCCAATGTGTGCCAACTTAACTCTATTTATGGTTCTTAATATCTTTTTGTAGCAAAGCTCTTGTCATTATCTTTACAACAAAGTTGGTTTCATCTCTTTTAGAGTTTTCTCGCAAAAGTTATTGAGTTTGCAGTTTTGCTGGTTTTCCAGGCCGGAGTCTCCGGTGCCCTGGACCGGAGTCTCCGGACTCAGAGTTTTTCTCGGAGAGCATTTTTGGAGGTTCAGCTCCTGGCCTAGGCCGGAGTCTCCGCCCCTGGTCCGGAGTTTCCGGCCCCTGTGGCCGGAATCTCTGCCCGAGCTGCTCCGTGGCTGAAGTGGTTCACCCCCTGGTGGGGGCCGGAGTATCCGCCCCCAGGGGTCGGAGTATCCGCCCCAGGCCGGAGTCTCCGGTGTTAAACTGGCTGCAACGGCTCTTTTTCTGGGAGGGGTATAAATACCCCTCCACCTACCTCCAGCCAGCCAGCTCTGCCCAGCACGATTTACTTTCTCTCTCCTTCATTGTTGCAAGCTCATTTCTTCAATATCTCCCAATCCCTCCACCCAAACTCTTTGATCTTTGGAGGATTGAAGGAGAAGACCTAGATCTACATTTGCACCAATCAATCTCTCCTCTAAGTGAGGGGAACCTAGTGGATCTAGTTCTTGGAGTTCTTGTGTGGTTCTCCTCTTTGTTCTTCCTCTCTTATTCCCTCATAAGCATTTGTTGCTTTGTTGGAATTTGAGAGTGGAGGATTTGAGTACTTGTGCTCTTGCCTTTTGCATTTGGTGCATCGGTGTGCTCTCCACGAGGATTCGTGGAAATTAAAAGCTTGTGAACTTGTTACTCTTGGGTCTTTGGACCCTAGACGCCCACGTGGTGGTTGAGACCCTTGGTGGTCACTTGTAGCCGTTCGGGAGCCCCCAATCCCATTGTGGGTTGTGCCCCGGATTGTTGTTGAAAGCCGTTCGGGAGCGCCCAATCCCATTGTGGGTTGTGCCCCGGATTGTTGTTGAAAGGCTCCGGATTCCGCCTCGAAGGATTCCGATAGTGGAAGGTGAACCAAACCTTTGTGGTGCGGTTCATCGGAGAAGAAGGTGAAACCTTTGTGGTTGTTGAACCATTGTGTTGGTTCACACCTCTTCAACGAGACGTACTCCCTTAATAAGGAGGAACTCGGGAATACATCCTCGTCTCCGGCTCTCCGCGCGCCCCGGTTATTTTTATACCCGAACTTTTTACTTATGCCCTTTACATTGTGATAGACTTCGTGCTTGAAGTATTTTATTGCTATCACCTTGTTGCTTGTATTGCTTAGCATAAGTTGTTGGTGCACATAGGTGAGCCTAGTTTATTTAAGTTGTCGGCTTGTTAATTTAAACACCTAGTTTTATTCCGCAATTAGCAAGCCTAAACCGGAAAAGTTTTAATCGCCTATTCATCCCCCCCCCTAGGCGACATCATTGTCCTTTCAGTATGCATAGTTTCACCTATTGATGTCCCTCTCTTCGTTGTGCTTGTCCCACTTTACTCCTTGTTGCAACCCATAGTGATCATAGACATCCGCGGGGAAGTGGGGACAAGAAAAAGACAAGCGCATAGGGGAAAATGCGACACTTGGTCAATGATTTTAGTGGTTTGTTCTCTAGTGTTACCACGGAAGTTCGTTTCTTGCTTTGTTTATCTACCGATTTTCATTGTTCTACCTACCTTCGTTCTCTTTTCCAACAATGAGACAACGTCTTATGGTGGCGGTGACAAGATTCAGTTACATAAGGTGGGGACAATTTTCCTGCGTGTTTTGTTAATTTATTTCAAATGTTAGACTAAGAAAAATAAAAAACATTAGCATTGATATGCATGGAATCTAACTAACCTGGGTTTGACTTGATTAATATTCCGGCCAGGTCAAACGAGGATTTGTCGGTTTCATTCTCTGGGGCGTGGTCTCATTTCACACGTTACGGCTAGTCAATTCACTCACGCGCTAAACGATGGACGGTGTTGTTGTAGTCTTCTAAATTAAACATTAGCCCCATGTTCTGTACTCGTTAAATAACAGAAAACCCACGAAAAGCTGCATCAGTTGCACGCAGCACAAATTCCTTCGTGTTCATCTTCTTCTTCTTCCTTCGTTCTTTTGCGAGTTCGAGAGTTACAGAGAGAAGAGAGAGTTGTTATCGCAACGACACTACCAAAAATTCGTCCATCCTCGACGTTTTTTCGGCGACGTTCCGATAACGTCGTGTGTTTCTGTCGTGGTGGGTCGAAAGGCTGATTTTGCTCGCGACGTTTTGGTTCTTCCATTCATGGGCCTTTGGTTCGCGACGTTCCACGTACTTTACGTCGTGGATTTTCGTCCCCGGCCCATTATGCAAACTTGAGCCCAGTTTCCTATGACGAAACAGGTCTTAGTCACGTAGAACGTCGCGAATTTTTCGTCGCTCGCCGGGTGGTGTCCTTGTATGACTCGTTGACTGGCAACAAGCACGACGGTTAGATCCTGGACCCTACCTGTCATACACTATTGTAATTTACGACCTTGTTAGTGGGGAAACGAAGACGTGGGAACGTGGCGTCGCCATGACTTCCGCACCCGCCTCCTCAGATCCCCGGGCTCCATAAATAGAGGTGCTGACCGCCTCCCCTTCGTACTTCATTGTCGATACATCACAGTGCCCACACTCTTCGAAAAACATCTGCTCGTCGCGTTTACTCCATTCATGGCTTCACCGCGCAAGCGATCTGCTTCCATGAGGTAGATGTGGGTTAAGTTTTGTATTGATCCGGTTGTTAACCTCCTTGTTGCATCTTTATTTAGATCTGTTCAAAGTGGTACACTGACATCATCTTCCGGATATTGACTGCATCTATGTGCAGGGACAGTTCTGCCTCTGAGGAGCTGACGCCGGCGAAGCGGTCGGTGATCGCCGACCTGACGACGACTGTTGATGAACTACGTGAGCAGTTAGTTGCTGCCTTGAAAAAAGCTTGTGAGTACATGGACAAGGCGATGGAAGCTGCAGCGCAGGTCGAGAAGGCCACGGACATCGTGACAAAAATGTCCGACGCTTGATGACGTGAAAGACATACGTTCGTTGGGAACCCAAGAGGAAGGTATGATGAGTGCAGCAGCAAGTTTTCGCTCAGTATGAAACCAAGGTTATAAATCCAGTAGGAAGTCGGCGATGCTCTGAAGGTTGTTGGTGAAGGAGTGTAGTGCGGCGCAACACCAGGGATTCCGGTGCCAACGTGGAACCTGCACAACACAATCAAACTACTTTGCCCCCACTTAACAGTTAGGTTGTCAATCTCACCGCCTTGCTGAAAACAAAGGATTAGGCGTATAGTGTGGAAAATGATGTTTGATTGCAGAGAATGAAAAAGAACAATGATTGTAGTAGGTTGTATTTCAGATGTAAAAGAATGGACCGGGGTCCACAGTTCACTAGTGGTGTCTCTCCATAATAAAATACTAATATGCTGGGTAAACAAATTACAGTTGGGCAATTAACAAATAGAGAGGGCATAACAATGCACATACATATCATGATGATCACTATGAGATTTATTTGGGCATTACGACAAAGTACACAGACCGCCATCCAGCATGCATCTGTGTCTAAATAGTCCACCTTCAGGTTAGCATCCGCTCCCCTTCCAGTATTAAGTTGCAAGCAACAGACAATTGCATTAAGTATGGTGCATAATGTAAACAACAATAATATCCTTAGACAAATCATTGTTGTTTTACCCCTAGTAGCAACAGCACATCTACAATCTTAAAACTTTCTGTCACTGTCCCAGATTAAATGGAGGCAAGAACTCACTATCTAGCATAAATACTCCCTCTTAGAGTTACAAGCATAAACTTGGCCAAAGCCTACACTAATAACGGAGAGCATGCAAGATCATAAACAACACATATATGATAGATCAATAATCAACTTGACATAGTATTCAATATTCATCGGATCCCAGCAAACACAACATGTAGCATTACAATAAGATGATCTTGATCATGATAGGCAGCTCACAAGATCTAAATATGATGGCACAAAAGGAGAAGACAACCATCTAGCTACTGCTATGGACCCATAGTCCAAAGATGAACTACTCACACATCACTCCGGAGGCAGGCATGGCGATGTAGAGCCCTCCGGTGATGATTCCCCTCTCCGGCAGGGTGCCGGAGGAGAACTTCTGAACCCCCCGAGTTAGGGTTGACGGCGGCGGCGGCAGAGGATGTTTTCTGGAATAATGGCTCGGTGTTTTAGGGTTTTCGCGTCTGGGGGAACTTATAGGCGAAGGGGCGACGTCGGTGGAGGCGCGGCGCCCGCTCCCCATAGGGTGGCGCGGCAGGGGGCCCACCCACGCCGCCATGTGGGGAGGGCGCCCTGCTATCTCCCTTCGTCTCTCCCTCGGACTTCTGGAACGTGTCGGGAAAAATAGGCGTCTGGGATTTTGTTTCGTCCGATTCCGAGAATATTTCCAGAACAGCTTTTCTGAAACCAAAAACAGCAGAAAAGAGGAACTGGCACTGTGGCATCTTGTTAATAGGTTAGTTCCAGAAAATGCATAAAAATGCTATGAAGTGTGAATAAAACATGTAGCTATTGGTATAAAACTAGCATGGAACATAAGAAATTATAGATACGTTGGAGACGTATCAACCATCTGAAGGAGCAGGTGAACAACAACCTCGACCTTCATCGGAAGGTCATAGCCCTCGAGCTGGAAGTCTAGCTTGCGCGGAAGGAAGCTTATCTCCTCCGCAACGAAGCTATGGTGCTGGAGAAGAAGCGCCTCGACAAGAAGGTCGAGAAGGCCAAGAAAGCCCAGCTCCTAGAGAGGGAGCGCCTGGAGGCGGAGATGGCCAAGCGAGGCTAGTAGGGTGTTCTTGCTTGAAAATTGGGTGCACAGATTTTGTATGCACATGTGATCTGCCTTTTCTATTTATTTGTTTCAACAATCATGTATCAGCAACTTGTATGCGCGTGTGTATCCGTTTGCCATTTGATGCATGTAAAATGCATAGATGAACTTTGCACTTTAATTGCTTATATTCCAATCATATTTGCATCATATAAGGGTTATATCAATGTTTTATAATGATTTTGGGAATACTTCATAGTTTTCCCATTTATTTGGAATTAAACCTGTTTTTCCAAAAAAACGTCTTTTTTAGTGTTTCAGACTTTCCGGGAGCTTCGGGATTCCAAAAAGGGCAAGGTCAAAGAGCACGGTTCAGAATTTTCGAGACGAACGCAATGGGCTTAAATTAAAGACCAGAAGCCCAACAGGCTGGAAATGGGAGGGTCCCACGCGGCCTAAAGTACATGGCCGCGTGGGCCTAGCTCGTTTCCACCTCGGAGCTCCGTGGCCGTCGATCTTTGCTCCACCGACATAGTCTTGACCTAAAAACGCCTTTAAAAAAGGTCCCCTGGCGTTTCGCGAAAGGAGGCGGCGGAGAAACACAGAACACCGAAACAGAGAGTCAGAAGGCTGCCGCCGGAGAAGATCGGAGGGGGGAAACGCCGCCGGAATCGCCTCCGGAGGGCTCCACCCCCCTCCGGCGTGTTCATCATCAACATCTTCATCGCCGTTGCTGCCTCCCATGATGAGGAGGGAGTAGTTCTTCATCGGGGCTGAGGGCTCTACCGGTAGCTATGTGGTTCATCTCTCTCTCCCATGATGTGATCTTTATGTGATCATGAGCTTTGTAATCTAATTGAATTCATGGATGTTTCTCCTTCATTGTTTGTGCTACTCAAGTGGTTTTATTAATGTAATTTCTGGAGTCAAATTTGTCCCATGGTGTGAAGTTGACAGTGTGCGCACCGTGTGTGACTCTTAGGCTAAAGGTTACAGAAATACTTACCATGAGTTATTCTTTGTGTTGGATGTCACTATAAAATTGTGGTGTTTGTTTAGTACTATTTTGGGGGCACTCATAGTGACCTTGGGATTCCCTAGATGAGGAAGACAGACTTTAAGGTGTGCTTTTGTAGCCCTACACGATGGTCTTGGTGTTCTATGATATTGTGGTGTTTGTTCACTCAGACTTTAAGGTGTGCTCTTGTAGCCCTACGCAGTAGATTGGTATTTCTATCCAACGGGAGAATAGTTCAGAGTAGCAAAGTGAAGAGGAAATATCTATGTATTCAATTGTTGGGAGTGTCCACTAGTGAAAGTATGATCCCTAGGCCTTATTTCCAAGCATCCTAGAAAACCTTTGTCTTGTCCTCTTGCATTGAAGAGGATTGAGACACTTCCACATTCTTGCCTTGTTACATCAAACTTCCATCCATTAAATCAACCACCTTGTTCCTTAAACTTATTTAGTGCATAATCAACTAAAACTTGTGACACTTTAGTTGTAGGGAATAGATAACTTTTCCTTCTTGCTCCTGCGGATCGATACCTTACTTCCACATTGAGAGGTGCTACAGTGATCCCTTGCTCTTGGGGGTTATCACCATTTCACATTGCAACGAGGGGGCGTGGCGTCTGAATCACTGCGGTTCATCTGGTTCCGTGCAATCAACAGCCCGCATTAAATAACTTTATCAATCGGCTTACGTGCAAGTGCCTTCGATGGCAAGACACATGCCTTAGCCCGTTGATTCTAAATGGACGGACCAGATTGCGCGGTGAATGGCAGGAGACGGTTGCCACGTATTAAACTAGCACTGCCAGAGCACGTCTACGTCATTCCACTATTCACCATCTTCCCCACTCGCCACCACTCAGCGAAGAACAACCCATTTCTACATACCACCAGCCATGTCCTCGCGTCATCAAGCTTCAAGCCGGAAGCAACAGACAGCTGCGACGTTTCGTGCATTTTACGTCGTGGATATTCGTCCCCGGCCCATTTTTTTGTGTTGGTTTGGGTAGCTTATCACATGTTCCACGTGATCTGATTGACTAGTTTGTGTTCCCCTTTGTGGTAGAAATTAGGGATCAATACAGCAGAATTACGGAACATAGAGACATATACTTCCCCTTAGATATTTTCGACTTGCTAAACATGAACATAGACTATATGGCCAAATTCTCATCGGTTTCCTGCCTAGCGCCACCGCTTCCCGCCTCTGTTTCCCGCGCAACCGGTCCGCTATAAAAAGCAGACCCTGCGTTGCCGCCACTTCACAACTCCTGCTCGCCGTCGCCCACACCACCCACGCTGTCTCAATGCCACCGGGAAAACGCGTCTACTATGGTATGATCCCCCTGGACAACCCATTGGTCCAGGCCAAGCGGGCGCGCCGGCGCGGTGCTTATGACGACGGGGAGGTGGTGGAGACGGAGGAGGAGCGTGCCCGCTCCATCGTGGCCGCCGAGCAGCAGCAGTTGTTCGCCAAGGTGGAGAACGCCGTAGCCTCCTTAAAAGCCGTCCACCGTGAGATCCGCGAGGAGCTGAACGCAGCGAGGCAGAGGGCCAAGCAGCAGCAGCTGAATGCACAGGCGGCATCGGCCGAGCAGCAGCAGGTGCTGGTCGCCCAGGTGGCGAACGTGGTAGCCTCCTTACAAGACATCCACCGCGAGACCCGCGAGGAGCTGAACAAGACGAGACTGCAAGTCGAGCAGCAGACGTCCAGGGAGTCAGAGCGCTGAGCGCGTCGGCGAGAGAGGCGCGTGCTCTCACGCTTAGCAAGGGGGGACAACGAAGAGGAGGCTGGCCGTAGCGGCATCTAGTTAGCTTAGTTTAGGTTAAGTCTAGCCACCTAGGTTGTATCAAATTTCGATTAAGTTTGATATGTACTGTATCAAATTTCGAACAAACTACTGTCCTGATTGACTAGGTTGTGTACCTTTGTGGTAGAAATTAATCAAATCGTCGAAAAGTGCGGCCGCAGAAAAAATAGAGTGCTCAAATTCTGAAATAAACTTTGTGGTAGCGCAGAAAAATGTTTGGATGACGCAAATATAGCACATTACATATTAGGAATCAACACGGCAGAATTACGAAACATGTAGACATAAACTTCCTTAGATATGTTCGACTTGCTAAACATAAACATAGACTGTATGACATGTAGGTCCCGCATCTTCGGGGATCCCCCTGTCAGTGACTTTGTGGTAGCCTTGCCTTTGTTATGGGATCCACGTCTGTGTGCGTATAGCCACGGTGAACGGGCGCCTCCCATGACCTGCAACCATACACCTATGAAGAAGTAACTTTAAATGTAGGTTCTTCGCCGTGGCCTTCGCTGACTGGCCGCCACGAATGCTCCCGCTGCACAACTCGTCAGACATATCTGTTGAGCTAGCCGTTTGTGCCATCGTCCCCTTGATACGTCTCCAACGTATCTATAATTTCTTATGTTCCATGCTTGTATTATACCAATTACTACATGTTTTCTTCACACTTCATGGCATTTTTATGCATTTTCTGGACTAACCTATTAACAAGATGCCACAGTGCCAGTTCCTGTTTTCTGTTGTTTTTGGTTTCAGAAAAGCTGTTCTGCAAATATCCTCGGAATTGGACGAAACAAATTGCCACGTTCCTATTTTCCCGACACGTTCACGAAGTCCGAAGGAGAGACGAAGGGGGGCACCTGATGGCCCTTGAAGAGGTTGATCTACAGCGCCAGAAAACAAGCTTGATGCCCAATGAGCAGTCTTGATCTCTGGTGCGTAGTTTACCTGCGTCAAAAGTAAATGGGTTAGGTTGAGACTCCAAGTGCAGAGTGTGTAGTAAGTGGAAGACGTGTTTTCCCCACGAGGGTGACTCGAGGGTTTAATATCGAACTCTCGGGGAATTAGTAGTGAAAGATCTATCTCTCTATCCTTCTTTTGGTCACCTACAAAACAAGGTTAATTGTTTTGGTCCTCAACCTCACCTGTGGTTGTCAAGCATAAGGTGTAGAATGATATCAAGATAAACATGCAATGCAAACAAGAAATAAATATGCAATGGTGGTGGATGAATGTGCAAGGATGATGATAACAATGATAAATGATATTTTTGGGTTTTTTACGATGAATACAAGATGGAAAAGTGTTTTTGTATTTTCGGATTTAATAATGGCAGAAAATGGAAAAGTGGTAAAAGTGGTTGGAAAGGTGTTTCTTATGATTAAAAATGGACCGGGGTTCATGGTTTCACAAATGCACTCTCTCTTTTAATGGTGTGGCAGACAATGGACACATAGAGTTGACATATGAGATTGCAACACAAAGTTTGATATCAAGTTACTAATTATATGGGCATCACGTCCTAACATAGAGATCTTTTGGTTATTAATCTCTCTTATACTCCACCAAGATGCGAACTAAATCATAACACCTTAGCAATTAAGATAAATCAGAGTATAGCTTTAAGTATCATGACATGAAGTGAAAATAAAAACATGCTAGATCTAGTCATAGAGTAGTGGCGATGGTCACACCCACATCTCCGGTAGCATGGTATTTTTGTTTATCCCTAGTGAGGCAACAAAGTAAGGTAAACACCCAAGTGGATCGCGATATTTCAGTTGTCAACTTACCGCACTCACCACCCCCGTTACTCCAACTAATGCACACATCACCCCACACACGCCCTCATAAACATGCTTGATCATAACAAGTATATAAGAACGGGGTACATAATATGCATCTATACTCAAAACTGAAACAAACATTGCAATCTCAAACATATATTAACTCACAAAAAGATCCACCACATAGGAATTACATATATGACCGTAATCACGTTCAGCAACTCATACGGTACTAATTAGTGAAGCTCAAAGAGAGGAGAGATACATATGTTACTTTCACAAACCCATAGTCCAGAGGTGGACTACTCCCTCTTCATGATGGAGATGGTGGAGATGTTCATGGAGACGATGGAGACCACGCCGGCAGCGCCCCGCCGGAGTTTTCCCCCTCCAATCTGCAGCTCCAGATCTTCGTTTTCGTGTTTCTATGATATGGCGGCGCTTGTTTTCGAGAACGCCGTGGGACTTCTTTTATAGGCGTTTTTAGGTCAAGACGAAGGCGGTGGAGAAAAGATCGACGCTGCGGAGCTCCGAGGGCCAGGATGGTGGGCCCCATGCGGCCAGGTACAGGGGCCGCGTGGGCCACCCCCTTTTGGCCTTCCGGGCTCCGTTTTCTTGATTCCTTCGCTCCTACGTCTTCTTCCTTCCAAAATAATGACCTCCGTATTTTTCCATATTTTTCTGACGACGTTTGGGTCCCTAAATCATAAAAGGAAAAATTAGGGTTTTCTGCCTGCACAGGGTTAATTTTATAAAAATAGGAAACAATTATTTTATTTCCTAAAATCATTAAATAACAGTGGTATAACCCTTATATGATGCAAATATGATTGGAATATGAGTGATATAGTGCAAAGTTCATGTATGCATTTTACATGCATCAGCACCGAGGCGCCGTCCCCACCCCATGGCGCGGGTGGGCCCCTGGCGCGCCGCCAGGTGGGGAGCGAGCCTCGGGCCTCCACCGACATCGCCCCTTCACCTATTTATTCCCCCCCCCCCCGAGGCGAAAACCCTAAAACACCGAGCCATATTTCCAGAAAACATCCGTTGCCGCCGCCATCAACCCTAACTTGGGAGGGTTCTGAAGCTCTTCTCGGCACCATGCCGGAGAGGGCAATCATCACCGGAGGGCTCTACATCGCCATGCCTGCCTCCGGAGTGATGTGTGAGTAGTTCATCTTTGGACTATGGGTCCATAGCAGTAGCTAGATGGTTGTCTTCTCCTTTTGTGCCATCATGTTTAGATCTTGTGAGCTGCCTATCATGATCAAGATCATCTTATTGTAATGCTACATGTTGTGTTTGCTGGATCCGATGAATATTGAATACTATGTCAAGTTGATTATTGATCTATCATATATATGTTGTTTATGATCTTGCATGCTCTCCGTTATTAGTGTAGGCTTTGGCCAAGTTTATGTTTGTAACTCCAAGAGGGAGTATTTATGCTAGATAGTAGGTTCATGCCTCCATTTAATCTGGGACAGTGACAGAAAGTTCTAAGGTTGTGGATGTGCTGTTGCTACTAGGGGTAAAACAGCAATGCTTTGTCTAAGGATATTTGTATTGTTTACATTATGCACCATACTTAATGCAATTGTCTGTTGCTTGCAACTTAATACTGGAAGGGGTGCAGATGCTAACCTGAAGGTGGACTATTTAGGCACAGATGCATGCTGGATAGCGGTCTGTGTACTTTGTCATAATGCCCAAGTAAATCTCATAGTGATCATCATGACTTGTATATGCATTGTTATGCACCTCTCTATTTTGTCAATTGCCCAGCTGTAATTCGTTTACCCAGCATGTTAGTATTTTATTATGGAGAGACACCACTAGTGAACTGTGGACTCCGATCCGTTCTTTTACATCTGAAATACAATCTACTACAATCATTGTTCTTTTTCATTCTCTGTAAGCAAACATCATTTTCCACACTATACGCCTAATCTTTTGTTTTCAGCAAGCCGGTGAGATTGACAACCTCACTGTTTCGTTGGGGCAAAGTAGTTTGATTGTGTTGTGCAGGTTCCATGTTGGCACCGGAATCCCTGGTGTTGCGCCACACTACACTCCTTTACCAACAACCTTCAGAACATCGCCGACTTCCTACTGGTCCGCTTAAACTTTGGTTTCTTACTGAGGGAAAACTTGCTGTTGTACTCATCATACCTTCCTCTTGGGGTTCCCAACGAACGTGTCTTTCGCGTCATCAAGCCAGTTTTCTGGCGCCGTTGCCAGGGAGGTCGAGTTGCTTCTGCAAGGGAAGTCTCTCACTTCCAATCTCTTTACTTTGTTTTTGTCTTGCTTATCTTATTTTTATTTTGTCTTGTTTGCTTTCTTTATATCAAAAACACACAAAAAAATAGTTACTTGCATTCATCTTTATTTTTCGGCCACTTGTTTTTATTATTCATCATGCTGCTCCCTAAGTTTGCTTTAAAAGATGTACTGGTAGGAAGTGGGTCTATCGTTGGAAGAGATAACATTGAAGATTTGTTTTGTCATGTTAGCAAACTGAAAGATTTTGAAGACAGATCCTTGGTAGAACTTGCCCCTAATTATGAAATTGCTGCTGCCTCTTTAGTCCACATGCTTGAAGCTAGGTTTGTTAACCTTAATCCTATAATGCAGCAAATGTTTCTTAAACTTCATGATATGGAAGAGGGCGAAAAGAAGGATTTTGTTTTAGAAACCCTTCTCAAAGAATTTGGTGATGTCGCTGGTGAAGCTAGAAAAGTTTTTATGCGATATAAGATGCTTGGTTATTACATTGATATTGCTAATATACTTGAAAAATTAGAGAAGGAGAGATTCAAGTACACTAATGAAACTAGTTATGAGGGAGAGGGTAAAATACCAATTCATTTTGAGCTTGTAGGAATGCATGAGGCATTAGAAAAGAACTTTAATTGGATTGTGCCTGAAAATTTATTTGATGAGGATAGTTTGCCTAAGAGTAATGAAAGGGGAGTGTAAGACCCCTCAGACCGAAATCCGAGATGTCCACGTTATGTAAATAGATCACGATCCCAATGATCAGTGCATCGCAATCCCATAACCAACAAGGTATCAAGAGTTACATCATTTAAGTCGTACGAATAAAAGTCTTACAACACTTAAAGGTCACATGACCAAGTCTGCAAATCTTCGTCACGCGGGACGGAATTAACTACGATACAACGGAAGCTCGTAGCTAGCGTCGGCCCTCGTCTCCAACGGACGACATCCCACAAGTGCAGTTGACCGGTGACAACTAAGCGGCGAAGTCGTCGGCATACTCTTCCTCCTCGGCGTAGACTTCCTCGCCGTAATCTGGACGTTTGAATATCTAGGGACACAGCCAATCAGTACATTTACGTACTCGCAAGACCACCTCAAGGCTTAATTTTTATGGTAATGCAATAAAAACATTTTCAAAAACTGGGATAGCTGCTATATAATACATAGAGAGTACGACATCTCTATATCTTTGATGAAAAACACATTTAGAGATAGAATTCTCTATTGTAGAAATAGCATGCGCTACCTCCACGTTTTTGTAAAACATTTTTGTAAAACTTTTCAAAGGCACTAGGATGGGGATACCCCTTTTTCTTTCCACGAGATCAGACTGAGTTGTCTCCCCGAGACCAACCATCTTCTCCCAAGCCGTACCTCCCAGGTACCATTTTGCTGCCTTCTTGTTTCCACCGCGAAACCATTTTCTTTTAGAAACATAAAACTTGCCCATACGCCTAGATCGGTGGCCTTTCCAACCGTCCATAACCGCGGACACGGCTATTCGAATAGTTTTACACTCTGCAGAGGTGGTGCACTTTCACCACACCAAACAGTCATTCCGCCGTGATCAGCCACGGTCCTCATACGATAGTATGCGGGGGTTCGGATAACATGATCAAACCTTTCCCCTAATCCACTCTAGTACGGAAGACTCCCGCTAGGTTTGTTCCCCTCGGCACCGTGTGCTCCACTAGACCCCTGGTCTCTCTTAGGACGCCACACCGCCACGGCAGGGGACCCAACGTAATCGTCCGGCGCGGATCTCCCCACATGTGTATTGCCTCGTACAGACGGCAACCCGGCTTCGAGGGCCCCTCCCTTATTGAGTATGAGATCCTCCGTACTAAAATGGACAAGCTTCCGGCTAAGCCCTACCCATTTTGGGTAGTGTGGTTGCACGGGTTAATTGTTCGGGCGGCCGCTAGGGCAGTACTTTGTTTTTCAAAAACAACATTTCCACCTCCGACTGCTCCCAGCAGCTCAGGTTTTCGCAAACTCACCGAATGCTCCCAACACTTCGGGTTTTTCGTAAACTTCTCCATTTGCTCCCAGCAACATGGGTTTTATAAAACACTTTCTCGCCGATCGCTCCCAGCGACTCGGGTTTTTCCTCCGAAAACATTTTATCCAAATCAGGCTCCCATCCTAAAGTTTTGAGGTGAGGGTATACAGATACACTACTAGAAAATATAACTCTCTTGATAGCGCCTTCGGCAGAAGACCTCTCAAGTAAAGCTATACTTTTATAATCCTATTATATACTAGTAGATATATCTTTGGCCAAACAATTCTTTTGGAAAATAGTTTTGGGGTGAGAAAATGTCACATAAAAGACAAAACATGCATTATTTTATTTTAAAAACAAAACATGCTTTGTACAAATAGTAGGAGTTTAATAGGGTGTAGAGGTGGCTTGCCTTGCTCAGCAAAGTATCCCTGGTCTTGTTCTTCTTCGTAGACTTGTTCTGCTTCCACGTCCTGCTCCTCCTCTTGCGGTTCTATCGTACCGGAAAATTAAACGTAACTACCGTCAATTCTAAGAAGCGGGTTGACAACAATCTAAAGTAATTAACATAACAGCAAGCATTTCCTCAACACAAGCATGCTCTGGACAAAAAGGTACAAGACAAACCTAAACACAAACAATTTAAGACAAACAATAAAAGGGGATTTTTATTAGCAACTACGTTGCTGTTTGGGGAAAAATCCACCAGTCCCAAAATACGGCTCCAAAAATTAAACCCTCTTAACACAGTACTGTTAAGAGTCATACTAAACTATAGGAATTGGATTTGCATCAAAAGCTATCACCAGCAGGGAGCTAAAAATCCTACAAGTGCTTCTGGTCTCAAAACTAAAATGGCCATAAATCCTATTTTAGGAATCACCTGCAAGCAAGACTGGAACCAACAGAAAGGTATGAATTTTATCTATCTGCACAAACTTGATTCATTCAAAAAGGACACTCCTAGCTCAAGATATCCTAAAAAGAGTGAAAAACAAACATTCTACAAGATTAAACATGCAACACATACAAAACTTTATTTTTCAACAAATCTTGCTCTGCATGTTTAAGAAAACCTTAGAGCACTCACCAAAAATACTTCTAACTAACATGCAAACACAGATCTACAACAGAAGAATTAATCTAAGCACATCTAAATAACAGAAACTGAAAATGGTAAAAACTTCGGCTAAAAAAAAGAGATCGGGTCGAGCCTGGGCCAGATCTGGACGAAGCCAGCATGGATCTGCCGCGCGGGCGAGATGGGCCGGGCCATCTGCGCGCGGGACGCAGCGCGGCGCGCGGGAGCAGCCCGCGAGAGGGGTTTGAACTGGGTCGTTGATCTCACGATCAACGGCTCACGGTCGTCGTTTCCGACGTGACGCGCGCGACGGCAACCTCGGGGCAGAGGTGAACGGCGACGACGGGCGGCTCACCTAGGGGCTTCGCAGGCGGCTGGGGAGGGCTGCGGATGGCGGAGGGGTCGAGGGAGAGGCTTGGGCGAGGACGGCGTCACCGGAGGTGGCCGGACTCCATGGCTACGGCGGCGGCGGACTTCTTCGGGTCGACGACGACGGCGAGCTCCTCTGCAGGTCTGGGCAAACAAGGAGATGGGGGAGGGTTAGGTCTAGGCAGGGGGAGTCTCCTGGGCCAAAAATGGCGAAGAAAGGTGGGGAAGAACGGCGGCACGGCCGGGTTTCGTCGGCGGCGACCTTCGGTTTCCTCCGGCGTTCCCGAGCAGCAGAGGGCTCGAAATCGAGCGGGGCTTCGTGGGAGGGGAGAGAGGGGTGGTGTGCGTGCTCTGGGGGACAAGGGAGTGAATGGGGAGGTCGGGGTTGGGTGTGGGACGAGTCCCACCCTTTCTAGGGTTTTCGGACAAGGAGGGCAGTGGGGTGTTGTGGGGGTCGCCCATTGGCTTGCGAGGACGGTGGAGAGTGGGGCAGTGATGAGGTGGCCGGGGTGACGAGCTCTGGCCAGTGGGAAGAAGGGGGAGTGAGCTCCCATTGGGGGTGGGGTGAAAAGAAGGGTTGTTAGTGGTGGAGAGGGGGAGGGGGTGGCTGACCTGCGGGGCCAGGCTGACTAGGATGTCCTCTCTGCCCAGAGGTGAGAGGGGTGAGTGATGGAGAGGGAGGTGGGTCGAATTAGCTAGGTTTAGGTTTTTAGTCTAACACTAAAATGATTACTAACTTTACTAAACCAGTCTACACTAAGCCAACACAAGGGACTAAACACACACAAGTGTGTGATAACCTAAAAAGGTGCTGCAAAAGTTTGCAAGACTAAAAGAATGAAGAAGAATTTTTAAAATCAACACAAGTGATGAAAAATGACCAGATGGTCACTGTTTTGAGTAGCCCAAAACACATAGATGGTTTTATGTCAAAACAAGCTTTAAAAGGGGCAAGCAAAGCACAAACTAAGAGTAGAAAGTTCAAAGAATAGGAGGGTCAAGTTGCATGTCAAAGGTGACACAAGGGTTGCTTAATCTAGAACTCTAGATTGGCTAAGTTTTAACAAACAGGAAGATCAAAGTCACTAAAATTTTGACCAGAGGAATTTTGTAAAAGTAGTACTAATAGGTTTCAAACAAAAATAAGAGCTAGAGAAAACAAAGGAAACAACTAAGCAAAGGTTGACTAAGTCAAACAAAAAGTTTTTGCTAGTTGGGAAAAAAATTCTAGACTAACACCACAATTCTAAGTCCAAGAAAATTGGGGTGTTACAGGGAGTCTCTGAAACTTACATAGATAAAATACAATGCATCGTTGAGAAAACTTCTAATCTTTCTGTTGATGCTTCTTCTCTTGAGAACACTTGATTTTCACTCTCTGCGCCTAGCTGAAAGGCGTTAAAGAAAAGCGCTTATGGGAGACAACCCACTTTTTATTTTCTGTCATTTTATTTTATTTTGAGTCAAGGTGTTGCTTACTTCTGTAACAACTCCTTTGTATCTTTATTTTATTGCATTGTTGTGCCAAGTAAAGTCTCTAGTTGAAAGTTGATGCTAGATTTGGATTTCTGCGCAGTGACAGATTTTTGCTGTCCACCGTTTTGAGCTGTATTCACTCCAGAAAAATTGAAAAATTCTGAAAAAATTCACGCATGATCCTTATATATGTACGCAACTTTCATTAGTTTTGATTTTTCGCATCTGAGCAAGTTAAGTGCCTCGAAAAAAATTCGTCTTTCCAGACTGTTCTGTTTTTGACAGATTCTGTCTTTTATTTAGCATTGCCTCTTTTACTATGTTTGATTGGATTTCTTTGCTCCATAAAACATCAGTGGCTGTATTTAATGTTCAGAAGCATTGGTAATGATTGTGTCACAGTAGAACATGTGAATTTTTGATTATGCACTAACCCTTTAATGAGAATTACTTTGAGTTTGGTGTGGCGGAAGTTTTCAAGGAGCAAGCGAGAAGGATGATATGATGTGATCAAGAAGAGTGAAAAGACTAAGCTTGGGGATGCCCCCGTGGGTCACCCCAGCAATATTCAAGAAGACTCAAGCGTCTAAGCTTGGGGATGCCCAAGGCATCCCCTTCTTCATCAACAACTTATCAGGTCATCTCTAGTGAAACTATATTTTTATTCTTCCACATCTTATGTATTTTACTTGGAGCGTCTGTGTGCTTTTATTTTTGCTTTGTTGTTTTTATTTTCTGAATAAGTTGGATCCTAGCATTCTTGTGTGGGAGAGAGAGACGCTCCGCTTTTTCATGTGAATACTCATATTCTTCACTTATATCTTTTGAGTATTCTTATCTAGCTACTGCTATGCTTTTAGCTCCTGTTTTTCATGCATCTCTTTTAGAGCTGTTAATTCTTGTGGAAAGTACTCTCTTGTTTCATTTGTAAAACTACTTGGAGAGTTGCTTGGTTGATGTGTTGGTTCAGGAAATGTTGCGTGTGGTAGTGGTATAATGAATAACTTGCATAATCTTGTAGATCATTGAACTTTGATAACTTGATTCTTTGCAAACGTTTTGAGATATTTAGATGGTAAAGCTTGCTGGTTAAAATCATTAGTGGATTGTTGTCTTTAAGCTTGTACCGTACTACAAACTCTACTAAAATTGTTGAAGGTGTAGTTGGACTTGATAGCTTTCCAAGTCTAAAAGTGATTCGTAATAACTAAGTTGTGCTGAAGGTCGAGGGATCTAGCGGGGTACTTGTACCGCCGTGAACGGCCCTTCTTGGAGTGAATTTTAATCATGCTCTTAATGTTGAACCTGCTAATTGTTTGCAATAAGCTTGTTAGTTCTTTTTGACTAATGTTAAGCTACGGTTTTTGGCACTTCCACCATCCAAATTTGCTAGCATCTTCGGTGTTGTGCATTGCCTTATGCTCACATTGAGAGTTGTGCATACTTCGCCAGTACATCCAAACCCGTGGGAGGACTTTCTCTTGTTCTCCTACACATAAGCCCATACATCTTTCTCAAAACAGCCACCATACCTACCTACCACAGCATTTTCATAGCTGTTCCGAGATATATTGCCATGCAAATTCCATCTTACATTACATGACTTGTTGTCATTTATCATTTATATATTGCTTTGCATGATTCTATACAGTTGATGTGTGGTTTACCCATGTTACGCTAGATCATTGCACATCCTGCTACACTGGCAGAGGCATACATTTTCATACATCATGTTTTGTTCATTATGAGTTATTTGTACCAAAAAGTGTGTTGTCATATTGGGATTTCTTTGGTGAGGTTTTGGACAATTTCATGTTGCAAATCACAAACCACCTCTCTTCACACATGAGAATTCATAGTTTGAGATGTGAGATTTCACACCATATTGAATCATTTATTGTTTAATATGTATCTAGACCTTGTTTACCAGTTGGAGCTGTTAGTACATGACAAAATAAGACCATGTGCACTAGATTTTCATTTTTTTATTGTTTTTTTAATATTTTATGATTATTTCAAATTCGGTCAAACTCAAGGTCAAATCAACATTTAAACAAGTTTTAAACACCAAAATGAAAAACTAAGCCTGGATCACTCCTAGACACACCAAAATGAAGGTTTTGGTGAGGTTTTGGACAATTTCATGTTGCAAATCACAAACCACCTCTCTTCACACATGAGAGTTCGTAGTTTGAGATGTGAGATTTCACACCATATTGAAGCATTTATTGTTTAATATGTATCTATACCTTGTTTATCAGTTGGAGCTGTTAGTATATGACAAAATAAGACCATGTGCACTGGATTTTCATTTTTTTGATGTTTTTTTTGAATATTTTATGATTATTTCAAATTCGGTCAAACTCAAGGTCAAATCAACATTTAAACAAGTTTTAAACACCAAAATGAAAAACTAAGCCTGGATCATTCCTAGACACACCAAAATGAAGGTTTTGGTGAGGTTTTGGACAATTTCATGTTGCAAATCACAAACCACCTCTCTTCACACATGAGAGTTCATAGTTTGAGATGTGAGATTTCACACCATATTGAAGCATTTCTTGTTTAATATGTATCTAGACCTTATTTATCAGTTGGAGCTGTTAGTACATGACAAAATAAGACCATGTGCACTGGATTTTCATTTTTTTTGATGTTTTTGGAATATTTATGATTATTTTAAATTCGGTCAAACTTAAGGTCAAATCAACATTTAAACAAGTTTTAAATACCAAAATGAAAAACTAAGCCTGGATCATTCCTAGACACACCAAAATGAAGGTTTTGGTGAGATTTTGATCAGGGTTTGGATCATGCCTCATTGTGATCTAATACTAACAAACATGAACTCCTTGCACCTACATGTAATTTTGCTGTTTTTGGCGTGCATATGTGGTACTTACACGAAGTGCTCGCAAGTTTGTGCTATTCCAAGTAGCAATCCACATGCAGCAAACAAAGTACAGTACCCTTTTTTAGAAATTTTCCACATGCAGCATATTTTCAGATTATTCTTACAAGTATAGGTGTTGCGTTCATTTTCTTGGAAGAAAAAGGCCAGAAAATGTAAGACGTACGTGGGCATTTTTGGCACTGACTTATTTTTAGTGTGTTCGTGCCGGGTCCAATGGTGAGCGGCCGGTGGAGACGGTGAAAGACGTACGTGGTGAGACGTGGCGGCTGCTAGAGGAGGGCGAGGGGTTGGTCTCGGACTCGGTGTAGTCAATTACACGGAGTAGGTCGAGAGGCGAGGCACGACTACGATGCAGGGGTTTTGATGGGACAAGACATATACCTGCCCATTAACCGCGTGTACATTAACCTGCCCATTAACCTCGTGCCCATTTCGTCTCATCTTCCTATATGTCACATCGCACCGCTCCTCTGTTTTTCCCCTCTTACTTCTTCTAGTCTTCTCCGCTTTCACTGCAATCCAATCTTCTTCTCCCCCGCATCGTCGCCACGGAAACCACAGCATGCTTCTCCGAGACCTACAACGTCACCATCCACAAAGACCAGAAGATCGAGGCGGTCTACACCAACGATCCAGAAGAACTAGCGAGGGTCCTCGACATGTACCTCGCGCCCACCCAAAATTATCGTTGAAACTTTCCGCCTTCTTTGCGCGCACAAAATTTCGAACCAAAATTCCCTGCCTATACCCCCTCAACAAGACGTCCCCTACTCGAATGCCCGCATTCCCCTCCTCCCTCCCTCCCGGTCCCAAATTTCCCATCCTTTCCACCCAAACCCTAGCTCGCCGTGTAGCTGGCTGTCCCAGATCTGCTACCTCGACTTCCAGGTTGCCGCCAAGATCTACCTCCTCGTCTTCAAGCTCGCCGGCAGGAACTGCCACCTCGACTTCCAGGTTGCCGCCAAGATCTGCCACCTCGACTTCCAGGTTGCCGCCAAGATCTACCTCCTCGCCGTCAAGCTCGCCGGCAAGAACTGCCACCTCGACTTCGAGGTTGCCGCCAAGATCTGCCTCCTCGCCGTCAACCTCGCCCTCAAGATCTGCCTCCTCGCCGTCCAGCTCGCAGGTCGTCCATCGCCGTCAATGCTTCCCCGCACGCGACGAGTAACGGTTCCCGCCAAGAACAGCCGTAAGACAAAGTTACTAAAGCCCGGATGCATTCTTGACATAATTATTTTCGTCTGTTTGATGCTTGTTTCGTGTACATGTTTGTTTAATTACCTGTTCGATGCTTCTGTTTGATCAGTTCCTATGGTCAAAGTTTGTTTATTTTCCAGCTAGTATGTCGCTTAAGATCAGTTTTGCGATCCTTTCAGTATTAGGTCCACATATTAGATTACTCAAATCAGTCTTTTAAATCATCAGTACTACAAAACAATTAATACCAGTCCGATATTTTATAACAGAAAATACACCACATGGAAGCACCCGGAAGTGAGTAGCTTACTTTGTAGCTGTAGTAGGTTCTTAGCATGTGTTACGTTTGTACCTAACAACTTTGAGCTCTCTATTCATGTTAGAACCACAATGAGTTCTTATGGTCAAAGTTTGCTTATTTTCTAGCATGTATGTCGCTTAAGATCAGTTTTGCGATCCTATCAGTCTTAGTTCCACATAATAGATTACTCATATCCGTCTGTTACATCATCACTACTAAAGAACAATCAATACCAGTCATATATTTTAGAACATAAATTATACCCCATGGAAGAAACCCGGAAGTGAGTAGCGTACTTTGTAGCTGTAGTATGTTCTTACCAAGTGTTATGTTTGTACCTAACTTTGAGATCTTTATCCATGTTAGAACCACAAACAAAACCTGGTGAAGTTCGCAATCGCAAGCGCGTCAATGCAGAAATAGTTGATGGCACAACACCTGAGACTCCGGTAGTAAAGAGAAAGATCAAACCGACTCCTCCAGCTGTACCTGCAGCCGCTACACCACGACTATTAAGGTCTGCAACGAGCGTGGCAGTTGCCCATGACCAGCTGGAAGCTGCCCAACAGAAGGAGACAACTGGCCACCACCAGGAGGCAGCCGCCCAATGCGAACAGGCACCTCCCCATGACAAATTTCCAGGCCTGGAAAGGGGCAAGAAGTTCAGACTTGTTATTCCTCCGGGAAGGACAAGGCCAGTGGACCCAAAGATTGCTTCCATCTATACTACAGCTTGTTCATTAGCTGTGAATGATGTTGTCCCTATCTTCCCCCATTGGAAAGATTACAAGGAAAGACCTGACATATTTTCTAGGTTTGTCAAACACGTGAGCGTAAGTTTTGTAACCCAACTTTCCAGTTCTTTCCATTGCTGTTCATAAAAGTGAAGAATACTCTTTCTTTTGTTTCAGGTAAAATTTGATTTGGACCTCGACGACTTCTGGATTCATGGCTCTCTTCTAATGAATCTCAGGAACCGTACAAGACAAAGACGCCATTACCTGAAGAGCAGATATTTTGACCATGTTGGAGACAAGGCTTTGGTTGTACGAACACCTCCTCATGTAGTAAGTCACATGAGCGAAGAACAGTGGGGCAAGTTAGTCGAGAAATGGTCCACACCCGAGAATGAGGTCGTGTCTTTGTTCACTGAACCTTGCCACTGATTCAATCCTATATTCTGGATTTAACCTAACCTGTTCATACTCTTTGTGCAGATAGCCTGTAAGAAAGCCACCTGTAGCAGAGGGCAAGTCATGTTCCCTCATGCTACAGGATCTCGTAGCTACGAGGTTGGCTGCGACAGGGGGAAAGATGCTTTCGAATTGTTCAAAGATACGCACAAAAACAGGCGTGGATTCAGTTCGCCTGTGAAAATGGCAATTGTAAGTCCCTGATAATTCTGTACATCTCTGGAAGTTACAATTAACCTCATTAGAATCTATTAGGTACCTTTTCCGGTATTCCTTTGTGACTTATGCTGCAGACTCAGCCATTTCACCTATGCTTGTCATCTGATAGTTCATGTACATGCGTGCTTACTTGCTTGTCATTTGCTAGTTCATATATCCTTGTGATCTGCTATCTTCAGCTATGTTCCTTACTTGCTTCTCGTCTGCTATTTTCAGTTATGTTCCATACATGCCTGTCATCTATCCTAGTTTAGCTGTTGTTGCATCTATGATTGTACATGCAGATCCCTTGTCATTTCGCATCACCAGAAACGTCTGTTCAAATCTGCACTGTACCCTTGTCATTTCATAATGGTTTCCTACTACGCTTGTCATCTGCTAGTCATGTACATGCGTAGGAAAAGTCTATGTTCTGTACAAGCTTGTTGTCTGCTACTCTCTCCTTTCCAAATTGTAAGCCTTTCTAGCCATTTTATGCACACATGTATCTAGACATGTTTTAGTGCAAGGTTCACATGAATCTTGCACTAAAGCATGTATATATACATGTGTGCAGAAAATGGCTAGAAAGGCTTACAATTTGGAAAGGAGGGAGTATATTTCATCCATGTTCCTTAAATGCTTATCATCTGGTATTTAGATCAGTGTACCTTACAAGCTAAAGCTAGTTCAGCTGTTATTTCATCTTATGCTTGTACATGCTTTATAGGCTGAAATGGAATATAGGATGGAACCATCTACTTCAGCGGATGGCACTGTCAAGGAACCTCTTTCTGCTGCTGAAGCTGTCGCTGCCGTGCTGTGTAGGGGCAATCGAAAGGCTAATTTCCAAAAAAACATAGGTGTTGTGATACCAAGCCATAAGAGTGTGCCAAAGTTTCAGCTTCAGCTTCAGCTTGATTCTGAGAAAAAAAGGAGGCATGAACTGGAGTCTATCGTTGATGAGTACAAGAAGGCGAAGGAACATGCTGACGCAGACAAGATCAACTATGAACAAGACTTGAACCGTGTGATCAAGGATCAAGAATCGTGCAATGCACTTATCAAGCGGATGTTGGCTAAACACGCTGCTTCTTGAAAACCTCTACAAACTCGTGGCTTTTTGGTAAGTCTGAGGCTTTTTGGTGCCCTTCGTGGGTCTCAAACTGCATGTTGCTGGTGGCCTTTGAGAGGCCGAAAACTGTATGTTGCCACTGCTGGTCAACCACATGTTGTCTGGTGAACTGTAGAACGTGGCCTTTGTAGCCTATGCTGGTAGCAAGGCTGAGACCTATAATTCGAAATTTATGTATTTTCTGCATGTGTTGTGTTTGCTCTGCTGGGAATACCATTAGGGCAAGAATTTTACATGCGTTTCAGATCGCGAAAATAATCGTTCAAACCTCGTCCCAAAAGAAACGTCGCGCGCACTAACGTCACGTCCTACGCGAGACGAAAATTTTCGTCGTCGTCAAATGAACGTGGTCAAATACGCTGAACGCACGTGGCAACTACCGATTGCATGGCAACGCCGACGGATAATTAACGTCGAGACCATAGATGACGTCATAACGCGACACTACGACGAAATAAAACTGTCGCGGAAAATCCACGTGTCGCTTTGTGGACATCCCGTGTGGCGCTCACTCATTCGTGCTCATCCGCGACGACCGCGAAAAACGTCGCATCAGTCTTGACGTCATCATATGTCTCGACATTACGCTTTCATCGAAATAGGCGTGACGTCATCTAACGGCGATGACGGTCGTCTGCCACGTGGAACACTTCGGTGACGATAAAAAACGTCGCAACGTGTTGGGCCGCATGATGGGCCGGTGACGATTATATAAACGTCGTGGATTACTCGCGACGTTCGGAGGTTCACCGGATCGTCGTAGAATCGTCTATGACTAGCGGTCCCTGACTTTTTTATAACGTCATGTGAATCGTCGAGGATTGCATATCCCGACGTTTTGGAGCATGATTACCACGTTATGGAATCGTCCCGGATGGCCGAATTTTTTGTAGTGCGACAAACAAGACACAAGACTGGAATTCGAGCCGAGCCAAGCGAGCTCGGCTCGACTCGCTCAAACTCGGTATACAAACGAGCTACTCGAACTCGGCTCGTTTAACAATTAAATGATTCCAAAACATAAGCTCGGCTCGACTCGGTGAGCTCGCGAGCTACTCGCGAGTAGCTCGATAAAGTCAGATGGAAAGCAAAATCTTTCCTGCAGCCTACAAATCCAAGCACGGCTGCTCTCGATGGCGCCAAGGTCGGGCGAGGATGACGCGACCCAGTGTCTGTCAGGGAGGATGGGACGACGGAGTGGAGGTGGGCTGGAACGAAGGCGGTCAGGCGATGGCCGGCGGTGAGGATGGGGCGACGGAGACAAGGTGGCCTGGGACGGGGCGACAGGGACTCGGGGAGAATGGAGCGCAAGCGAGGAGGCGTGCTAGACTGCTACGACAGGGGCGTACGGTGGCCGGCGGGGACGGGGTGGGCGGTGGCCGGCGTCGATCTAGAGGCTGAGCGGTTCTGTGGTGCGCCCCGCCACCACTCGTGAATCGTGATGTTCGATTTGGGAATGAGGAGGTCAGGAAGGAGGAATATCTTAGCGTAGGAGATAAATGGGATAGTTGGGCTGGGTGAGTAGTGGGCTGATTTGCTAGTTGGTCTGATTTTCAGTTTTTTAGCGAGCTAAACGAGCTTACCGAGTTACAGCTGGTAACTCGGCTCGAAAAACTCGAACTCGTTTAATCAAAAATTTGAAAACTCAGCTCGGCTCGTTTAATTTCGAGTCGAGCCGAGCCGAGTAGCGAGTTACTCGTTTAACTCGCGAGTTTCGAGTTATAGTTCCAGCCCTATTTGCAGTGAAATGATTGTGCGTATTCGTTTGGGGAGCTCTCTTTGAATAAAAATCTCCTTTGTGGGAGAGCGGACGTTGCTCATCAATACACACGCACACCCACACGTTGCGATGGTTTATAGACGATGCAAGCAGTGAGAAGGAAGAGCAAGTCAGGTCATTGATGATGGCGAGAAAAGGATGAGAAAGCTCATGACACTGCACAAGGCAAGTGGAGGTGATAAGTGCATGATAGGATAGTAGCTCCCATCAACGGTCAAACAGAACATCGATCGACCTCGCGAGGTAGCGGACCACGATACTCCAGAGTCCAGTCCAGCCTATCTAAACCAGTTTGTGCTCATCACAGTTTAGCCGACCATCCTCCCGACTGTTTTTCGCCATCAAATCGTAGAAGGCGGTTCGAAAAAAACCCGTAGAAAGGCTGTAATGCAACATGGTTCAGCCACCACAAACAGAGCTTAGCACGAGAACCTCTTACACATCTTCGAGCATCCCCAGTCGTTGTTCCAATAACTCTCTCGATAGGGTTATCGTGCGCCCCCGGCATTAAAACACGCCCAGTCGCGTCTCCCATACGCAGCTTACATATATACCCCTAGACGTTATGGCCCACATCGAGATTTGCAGCCCTAGTTTCCTTGCCCCTTCACGTCGATGTGGGCAACGACGTCAGAGATCCGTTTCATCAGCCCGAAGCCAAGCCGCACACCCCGCTGAGCCTGCGCCGTCGTTGTCGCCTGAGAGTTCGCATCCTATATTTGACATCGGTGTTTTTGGTTAGACTGATTTTTTTTCAAGTAGAAGACGATGTTCCCATCAATAGCGATTTCGTCAATTTCAATACCCGACACACATGCTCAATGTGCTTATAGGGTCGGGTGTGCATGTGTGGATAAGTGTATGCCCATCAAGGTTTTCCTTTGGCAGCTTATCAGGAAGAGATTGCCATCCAATGACAACATTAGTCATCGTCATGGTCCTTTCACCGGCAGATGTGCCTTATGTGGGGAGTTTGAGGATACCAACCACATTTTCTTCACATTTCCTCTTGCCAAGTTCATGTGGAGTGCAGCGAGGGAGCTTTTCCAATGCAACTGTAACCCCACCTGCTTTTCGGATGTGCACCGGGAACTATGCAGACACACGGGCCAAGCCAAGCGTGTTCTTTGGACGTGTAGTGCAGCTCTAGTCTGGACGTTGTGGACGACTAGGAATAAGTTTACCATGGAAGGGGTTTTCCCCACCCAACCCGCTGACGGCCTATACAAACTTTCTATGTATCTATAGGTGTGGAAGCTAGTGGCTAGGAGACAGGATCGCGAGACGGTGGAGTTGACGATCAGCAGGATCCGTCAACTCTACACCCAGGTGCGGGAGGCCACAGCCCCCTGAGCCCCGCCACTCCTGCGTTTACCCCCCTCTTTTTGGTGACTTAGTTTCCCTTTGGGACATCCTTGTGGGGTTGTCCCCCCCTCGTTGGCAGCAACTATATATGCCTTCCCATATATGAGCCAGCCGTTTTTACCGTGTTTCTATAAAAACAAGGTGATTCCCGTTAAAAGTTTATATCATGGACATTTACGAGTCGCGGAGAAGAAATGAGAAAATCCAAGTACGGCCACGGATTGAGCCAGCGCGACAAGGACGACGACGATGGATTGGGACGATGAACTCACAACTCACAAACAAATCAACAGTCCACACGTGACGCACGATGTAAAACCGCAGCACCACTGCGGCCGGCCTGCCATCCATCCACCTACCGGAACTACTCCTACAACTACAAGGGAGTCCAGTAGCAGCACGCACCCCCGCACGCCATTAATACTCTTCCCTCCCACCTCGCCTCTGTGCTCCGCTCCAACACCACACACCCACACCACCGCCTTCCTCCCCGACCCCCCCCCCCCCCCCCAGCAGGGGCGAGGTGAAGCCATGGCGACGCTGGACGGAGGGGAGGTGGACCACCTGGCCGGGGAGAGGGCCACGGCGCGGTTCGACGTCGACGGCATGAAGGTCGCCTGGGCCGGCTCCCGCCACGCCGTCGAGGTCAACGACCGCATGGCCCGCCTCGTCGCGTCCGACCCCGTAAGCAACGCCCTTCCCCAGCTCCACAACAGATTTGCCCCAACGGACCAGGACGGTGGATCTCAATTTCCGGCAGGCTAGATTAGATAGATGCTGGTTTCCCCACCTAACCACTTCCCTTCGAGCCTGGGAGAAGACTTCCAGCTCTGCAGGCAGAGACCGTTCAGTGTTCATCCTGCTCTGTTGATAATTCGGCTCGATTCGACTAGAGAATACACGTACATGGATGGATTCCTCCCCCGGACGAACTGTACAGTACTGGTTTAGCCGCCTGGTTCTGCAGAACTGGCCGTCAACCTCGGACACGATCGCCCACATGTGCCGAGCATTGGACACTTCGCCTCCCTCGTGTCCTGACCTCGCTTTAGGAATATGCTTAAGGGCTCCACTGATGATGCTACCTTTTCACTGTCCATCTTCTGTTTGGCTTTGTTCCTCCTAATTCAGATTGCCCCAACATAATAACCATGTAAAAAATGACTCACTTATATTCCATTCCCCAATCTAGGTGTTCCGCAAGGATACCAGGACGATGCTCTCCAGGAAGGAGCTGTTCAAGGACACACTGAAGAAAGCAGCACATGCGTGGAAGCGCATTGTCGAGCTACGTCTTACAGGTCCCACGGATGTCCAATACTAACCCCAAACTTTAACAATCATTTGTTCAATGTACTCTTTAACTGATGCACGGTCATGTTTTTTCTCTGTGGATTAACAGAAGAGGAAGCAAATTTGCTGAGGCTATACGTTGACCAACCTGGTTATGTTGATCTCCATTGGGTATGTCAGTTTGATACTCTCTATCTCCTCATTCCTCAGCATACAACGCTCAAGCATTTGGCCGTAATTCACTTGTGTCTTACACTATGCTCGGCAAATTGCTCCTGATATGTGTATAACTCTGTCACTTTGGGCCTTCCTTTTAGTAACAGTTTATTGTAGACTTACCACATTCATCAACAGATAGATCTCTTTGTGCAGGCTTCATCCCTACTATTTAAATTCTATAAGTTTCTCTTCAGTGTGCTTGAATTATCTAGTGATGTCTTTATGACAGCAAGTAAAACATAAATTATTTCTCAAGCTGGTAACATCACTTAATGCGATGCTCTTTCTGTAGGGCATGTTTGTTCCTGCTATAAAAGGGCAAGGAACTGAAGAGCAACAGAAGAAGTGGGTACCAATGGCGTACAAGTTCCAAATAATTGGATGCTATGCTCAGACTGAACTTGGTCATGGTTCAAATGTTCAGGGTCTTGAGACAACTGCCACATTTGATCCAACGACCGATGAGTTTGTTGTGCACAGCCCAACTCTGACCTCTAGCAAGGTAATTTTTTTGACGTACTTTATCTATTTATTATTTTAAAACTTTCCTTTCATGGTTATATTGCCTTGACGATTCAAACTTCCTCAAGAGCTTTATGCATGGTTCATGCTTTCTCCTCTCCATCTGCAGTGGTGGCCTGGTGGCTTGGGAAAAGCTTCCACTCATGCAGTAGTGTACGCTCGTCTGATAACGGAAGGAAAAGACTATGGAATACATGGTAGAGCCTTTTGAATTTTATGATGACATTTAAGTGGGCTTTTCCTTTGCGATTGTAACTCATGCACATCCATATTCCAGCTTTCATTGTGCAGTTGCGAAGCTTAGATGACCACTCTCCACTTCCGGGCATTACTGTTGGTGATATTGGTGGGAAATTTGGCAGTGGTGCATATAACAGCATGGATAATGGTGTTCTTCGCTTTGACCATGTGCGCATCCCAAGGGATCAAATGTTGATGAGGTTTGTCCAATGTTATGCTGCATTCTAGCACTTCAGTGTTTGCCGAATGTAATTTGATATTCTGATGTAACCCTCCTAGAAAATTTCATGGTTATTTCTTTCAGGCTTTCTCAAGTTACAAGGGAGGGAAAATATGTACATTCAGATGTACCAAAGCAGCTGCTTTATGGGACAATGGTATATGTTCGTCAGACAATTGTTGCAGATGCTTCTAAGGCTCTGTCCCGTGCTGTTTGCATCGCTGTAAGATATAGTGCTATCCGGAAGCAGTTTGGTTCCCAAGCTGGTGGTCCTGAGACTCAGGTACTACAGTTAGCCGTTTTGGCTTGCATTTGATCGTTTTCTTCAGTGACATGACGTCAGACTTTTTGTGTTTTAGAACATATATATGTCTTTTGAAATATTTGTTACTCTGGCAACACTTCAACCAGAAGTAATACCAGTCATGTTTAAAGGAAATTAATGAATGGCAACATCAACCTGTCACTACTAACAAGTGACTAATGTATTTAAACTGCTTACAGGTTCTCAATTACAAGACTCAACAGAGCAGACTCTTTCCTTTGCTGGCTTCAGCTTACGCATATAGATTTGTGGGTGAGTGGCTGAAGTGGCTATACACGGATGTCATGCAGAAGTTGGAAGCTAAGGATTACTCAACACTACCAGAGGCTCATGCCTGTACTGCTGGGCTGAAGTCTGTGACAACATCTGCAACAGCTGTACGTATAATGTATTAATTCAGTAATGTTTTCTATAAATTAGACATGTTTTTACATGACTTGTCTGTCTATTGGTTTACAAGGAATGTGCAAAAGTAGGCTTCTGCTTTATTGATTCATCTTTATCTCATGTTTCTTTAAAGCATGTCAACCAAGACATGAGCTAGAATTTCCCCATTTTTTCATGTTGATACCAAAAAACTTACCTGAATCTTCACTGGAACATGCAAAGTTACAGGCTGTCCAGTGACAGCTTAGAATTAGGATTTCACATGCATGGTCTAGCTAGTTTATATAATGGATGTATTTCACAATTTATTGTTCTGTAATAACGCTAGTTTCTCTGTTATGCAGGACGCAATTGAAGAATGCCGAAAACTCTGTGGTGGGCATGGTTACCTTAACAGTAGTGGCCTTCCTGAACTGTTTGCGGTCTATGTTCCTGCTTGCACTTATGAAGGAGACAATGTCGTTTTGCTTTTGCAGGTTAGTATGCTGTTCTGGCAGATTGCATGCATCTGAGCTCTTTGAGCTTGTTTCTACATTGGTTCAGTTTTGGCCAATGGTGTAATCATGACCTTTGGTGCTCTCTGTAGGTTGCAAGGTTTTTAATGAAGACTGTTTCTCAGTTGGCCTCTGGGAAGCAACCAGTTGGTACAACAGCTTACATGGGCAACATACAGTACTTGATGCAATGCAAAAGTGCTGTAAATACAGGTATGCAGTTAAATCTTCCAGTCAGACTATATATTATAACTTCCCTAGTTATATGTGATATTTTGCCTCTCGGGAAGCTATTGGTTTTGTGATGATCATCAGACTAATGCATGTATATGTGATTCTCCGCAGCTGAAGAATGGCTTAATCCCGCTGCCATAAAAGAGGTATTTGAAGCTAGGGCTCTGAGGATGGCGGTAAACTGTGCCCAGAACATAAGCAAGGCCCCAAGCCAAGAAGAAGGTTTGTATTACACTTGCTGAATTAGAACTATTAAAACAATTAGGTGATTTTTAATAAAGGATGGGTGCTGGTATTCAACATGCTGATTGCTGAATTAGAAACACCAAGCATGGGTGCTTTTGTGACATTTCTTGAAAAAATACTAGGCAACTCAGTTACATGGATGATCTGGTGCTTTGCAGGTTTCTCTGAGTTCTCCCCTGATTTGCTTGAGGCTGCTGTGGCTCATGTTCAGTTGATTATTGTAACCAAGTGAGTGGTAGTAGTCTTGAACGGTGCTGAGGAAACAATTAGGTCCTTGCGCTTTTGTAATTCCATGTGCCGTCACGAGTATTCATTGATTTTTCTTCTCCCTGTCTGCAGGTTCATCGAGAAACTGCAGCAGGATATCGTTGGTCATGGAGTAAAGGATCAGCTCCAGAACCTTTGCAACATCTACGCGCTCCATCTCCTCCACAAGCACCTGGGTGACTTCCTATCGACAGGGTGCATCACGCCCAAGCAAGGAGCACTGGCAAACCAGCAGCTCGTAAAGCTCTATGCTCAGGTAGGCCAATCATCTCTGCTGTGACAGTGCGGTGACATCTGGGATGGTGGAACAATCGCTGACTGAATCTCTTACATTGCTGCAGGTGCGGCCTAACGCGGTGGCACTGGTCGACGCATTCGACTACACGGACCACTATCTGGGATCTGTCCTGGGGCGATACGATGGAAACGTGTACCCCGCTCTGTACGCAGAGGCGTGGAAGGATCCTCTGAACGAGACGGTGGTGCCGGACGGCTACCAGGAGCACCTCCGGCCGCTGCTGAAGCAGCAGCTCAAGCTCTCCAGGCTATAATCCTGAATCTCTCATCGCTATTCTGCTGCAAAGGGAGGACAAGAAGACTCCGAATGTGAAATAAGAATCAAAGAGAGGTGATTGATTGTTCACTCGGCAAAGTAGCAAGTGGGGACAGTGATGCTAGAATAAAAAAAATGTACCGGGTAAACTAACACTTTGAGCAGTTGTAGTAGTACGGTTGGTTTCTACGGTGGTGATTCGATTATTATTCTTAATACATACTCCGTATATAGCGTGTAATAAGATGGTAGCACGTTTGTGGATTCTGTATACAAGGAATGGAAATGGTTCAACCATAATTTCTAAGTGCAGTCATGGCAATACCCTGGTTTTTCTTTTTCTATGCCACATCAAATGCTCCAGGTGCTTGAGTGAATTAACGGTAGTGAAGTTCGAATGTTGTTCTGTCATTCCCACAGTGGCTAAGCGGGTTGTAACTTAACGCTTTTAGTGTGAGTTGTGTCTGTAGCTGTTATTGCTTCGAATGTTGGTGACCTTTTCCTGAATCTATACGTGCATGTTCACTTATTTTAGTTTGCATTTGTATATACTAGTTCACATTGAAATATCTAAACATCTTGTAATTCAAAATGGAGGGAGGAACATTTATGTTATTACTTGGAAGAAAAATACAATTTGAGATTAAATGTGGAAGAATTGTTGCATAGTTTTGTCAACTGAATCTGGCTTATAGAAGAAGTGTTGCATATTTCGACTGAATATGGCTTATAGAGTGTATAGGATACAATAGATAACAAGATAAGCGAACCCAAAGACTAGAAAAACCCTACATGAAGAGGATAATACAACCAAGACTATCTTAAAATTGTAAGTAAAGGACTATCTAAATTGTCGGCAAAACCGTAGGTGCACCATCGTTGTCGTACCATCATAGCTCTCAAGGCCAGCGGCTATGTGTCAAACGGGAAGCAAGAATAATTCCTTTCATGGTTCATCATGTTACATTGTGTGTAGGTCATGCCGACCGGTATAGGCCCCAAGGTAGATGTGGGGAGATCCAGAAGTGATCCAAGGCTTCGTCCCCTCGCCGCTGACACCGCCCGTTCGTCCCACCTTTGGTGGCCCTTTGGGTCTTTGGTCACGCCGACCGGTATAGCCGTATAGGCCCCAAGGGAGATGTGGGGAGATCCGGAAGTGATCCAAGGCTTTCGTCCCCCTCGCCACCGACACCGCCCGACCGTCCCGCCTTTGGTGGCCCTTTGGGTCTTTGGTCACACCGACCGGTATAGGCCCCAACGGAGATGTGGGGAGATCCAGAAGTGATCCAAGGATTTCGTCCCCCTCGCCGCCGACACCGCCTTTGGTGTCCCTTTGGGTCTTTGTAGGTCTGGCGGACCACGGGCCTTCGCTAACAGGAAGGTTCTCATATCCTTTATATGTAGTTTCATCGTCATTTTAGGGTTGTGAGGCGGCTACGCCATTTTGAAGTCAGAATAAGTTTCTCTCTGCTCAATCCCCCGGTCCGACGGTGCGCCTAGCGCCGATGGTTGGCACGTGAAGTTATCTCTCGATGAATCTCATGTGATCCGTTCATCGTTCAATGTTTGTGTTTTCATCATTGGTGATGGTTGCTGCTTTGTCAGACTACAACAAGCTCTACCACAGTAAACTTTGTCTGACTCTTGTGAGGAGGGGCGACGTCGGTGGCGCCTCTCTCGTTGCTAGGTAGTCCGATGACCTATTTCTAATTTTATTACTTTTGAAGTGATCTTTTTGTAAAAAAAAAATCATCATGTGATAGTTTTTTAGGTCGTTTGTCTATGGATAACAAAATGGTTTTAAAACAAGAGACGAGTTGGACCTTCTCTTCTTTTCCCCTGCTACAGGAAAAGGCGACTCTTTGGGCGATCTCCGTGCGCTCCGGTTCCTCGCCGGCGATCCGCGGGATTCCTCGCCTCCGGCGGCCGCTCCGGCGGCGGGAGGTCGGGGAATCCCCGGATCCGGGCTATGTGAATTAGGTGTGCGTGGGGAGTGTCGCCGGCAGCGTTGGGGTGGAAGCGATGGCGCCGGTGGTGTTTGTTGGTGGTGGACTTCCCCTCCGGTGGTGCGGCTCTGTGAGCTTCGCCGCGGATCTGCCGCCAGGCCCTTGCTCGCGGCTCTGCGGAGGCCTCGAGGGGGCGTCCCCTTCGCCGGAGTCCGAGGCAGGTGGATCCGGCGGTTGACGATCTGGAGATTGCGTTTCATGAAGACCAAGGTGGTGTCGCCGGCCGTCGTGCGCGGTGGAGGTGTTCCGGCACCGAGGAGCGTCGACTCTCTGTCCACGGGGGGCCTCCCAGTCCAAGCGTATGGAGGTGGTGCGGCAGACTTCGCCGGCGCAGCGTCGAGCATGACGAAGACGACGCCAGAGCTCAAGAAGGACCTATCTGTAATTTCTTTGTTTCTTGGGCTTTTCTGTAAGAATCTTGGTTGGTTGTAATTGCAATTTCCCTCGCAAAAAAAAAAAGGATAACAAAATGGTTTTGGCGGTTAGTATTTCATCCCTCTTCCCGCTCCAATTCATCCGGCCTGCCTTATCCTCTCTTGGTTCCCCTTCTTCGTCTTCCTACCATGGCCGCGGCCACAGCCACGGGCATCGGCATCGGCACCGGCATGGCTCCCCTCTTCTCCCCCGCCGCCGCGGCAGCTCACTCGATCAGATTAATCATCCCCTCCGCCCTCACCTCTCCTTCTCCGCCGCCAGCCCCCACCCGCCGCTCTGGCCCACGCCCATGCCGCCGCCGCCTCCTATCTGCTCCGGCGGTGGCCCGCTCCGGTTCCGATGGGGCCCCGGCTCTCTCCTCCTCCTCTTCATCCGGCAACGGCAAGGGAGCCTCCGCCTCCGCCTCCGCGCTGACGTTCCAGCAGGCCATCCAGCGCCTCCAGGAGTACTGGGCCTCCGTCGGGTGCGCCGTCATGCAATGCAGCAACACCGAGGTACGGCTAACCCACCAATTCTTCGATCGTTTGCCTCAGCGGACATCGATGGCTGATTCCTGTGCTCAATCAGGTCGGAGCAGGGACGATGAACCCCCTGACATTCCTAAGAGTGCTTGGCCCCGAGCCATGGAACGTCGCGTGAGTCCACAACTTACATAAATTCTATGCAATGCGCCTAACTGACTAGTCCTGTAAGATTTGTTTGCCCCGATTCTAACTTGTTTACACTCTCTTCAAAGCTACGTGGAGCCAAGTGTGAGGCCGGACGACAGCCGCTACGGCGACAATCCGAACAGGCTTCAACGCCACACTCAGTTTCAGGTTCACTGCTCAGCCTCACAATTGCTTACATCCTGTTTATTCGATTGGTCCATTCTCAGACCATTACTGATTGCTGGTTACGCCTTTCATTTCTCCCTATCACGCCCGATCAACAGGTCATTCTGAAGCCTGACCCAGGAAATTCGCAGGATCTCTTTCTGCATAGCCTTTCAGCATTAGGTATTACCATGTCTACATGGCTTTAGCCCTTTCCAGCGAGCATTATCGAACCAAGGAAGCCATTGGTTGCTTATAAGTGTTCCATCTCAGGTATCAATGTTCGTGAGCATGACATCCGTTTTGTTGAGGACAACTGGGAGAGTCCGGTGAAGTTCTTCCCCTTTTTTCTCTTCTATTCTTTTATGTCTATACCACACATGTTCTAGTTGGATTATAAATTCTGATGAAAAATAATGCATCATATCCACTTAGTCATATTAATTTCCGTCGCAACCAAGTAGTCTCCATTGTATTACTTATTGATTGACACGTCTTCCTATTATTAACAGGTTCTTGGTGCTTGGGGATTGGGCTGGGAGGTTTGGATGGATGGCATGGAAATCACACAGTTCACATATTTTCAGCAGGTAAAACTAACCGGATCTGTACAAATCATGTGCATTCTGCATTTCTTTAACGTTGGTGCATAAATCTCAATGGAAGTGCCTACATCTTTTCTAATCTTGGACTTAAGCTTAATGATATTTCATCACTGTAGTCAGGAAGCCTTCCCTTGTTGCCAGTTTCTGTCGAAATAACGTATGGACTTGAACGTATCCTCATGTCACTTCAGGTATGTCCAGTAGTTAATATATTTTTTTCTCTGTATGAGTCCTATACGTTGAGGGTTTATTACAGATATACTTATTTCTGGATCATGCCTCGCGTGTTTAGTACATGACAATCCAATTTTTTGGTATCATAAAAAATCTAATAGATCAATATAAATTTCTCCTTTAAAATAATTTCCACCATACTTTCATATTTCATATGCACATTGAAAGAGCTGACCTTACTTTGTTTTAGATGTTCTGACAGGGAGTTGATCATTTCAAAAAGATACAATACACTGAAGGAATTACGTATGGAGAACTATTCCTTGAGAATGAGTATGTTTCTTCTCTGCAGTTTTGAAGATATGTGTACCTCTGTTTTTCTTTAGCATTTTACGTCTTATGCTTCATTGTTCTGGTTTCCATTTTTTTCTCATATATCATAAATATAAATGGGTCATTTTTGTCCTTGTTGAATTAGATGAATTGGCAAGTACCATCGCTCTAGTCGATCTATGCTTGGATATCAGAACCTCATTTCTTGTTTTCTGATGCAGGAAAGAGATGAGTGCATATTATTTGGAGCAAGCAAATGTCGATCACATTCAAAAGCACTTCGACGATTTTGAAGCAGAGGCTCGCTCTTTATTATCACTCGGGCTTCCAATTCCTGCGTATGCTTGACTGATATATCTTCTTCTTTTTCTTCGATACTTTCTGAAATTGTAAGATTGATAATGCTGTCTTTGATTTGGAATGGATTAGGTATGACCAGGTTCTGAAGGCCTCTCATGCTTTTAATATTTTAGACTCTAGAGGCTTTGTTGGTGTAACTGAGCGTGCAAGATATTTTGGCCGCATGCGGAGGTCCGGAATTACTTTCCTTCTTTTCTTTTTCTATGTGTTTTCTCATCGTTGAATCATGGGAACTTTCAGTTCACCTCTGTGGAAGAGGTTGAACCAGCATTATGTGTCCTTTTCTGCTGCTATTCAGTGGTGTGAATTTGTATCTTCCAGTATACATTTCCTTCTTAGTACCATTTACCAATAATCAGAAGATGTTAATCTAACAAATGTTAGGTGCAGCATCTTTCTCTTGGAGGAGTTTTACCGTTCCACATTTTTGTTTAAAGTTATATTAAGATTTTTCCTGCTGCAAAAGAAAATTATTATTACCTAACCTCATTGATTTGCACCTTTGAAATTTCGAGTTAGTTGTATCCATGTTGCATTGTCATCGTGCAAATGTTCACCATTCATTATTCTTGGTTCATGTTTATCCAGATTTTTTTCGTTTTTAGCTTTTGCATTTTAATCGTAATAAAGGTCTAATCCTGCTGACTCTTTTTGCGCAGTCTTGCTCGTCAATGTTCTCAGCTTTGGTTGAAAACACGAGAGGACATTGGTTATCCATTGGGCACTTACCAAGAGGCTAATCTTACCTACCCCCATGTCTCCGAAAAGCTTAGTAGAAAGGTATTTAATTTACGTTTTTATGTATTGCATATTGTGTTATTCTTTAACACACATGTTCTGAATGTACAAGTCACAGTATCCGACAAACACACCTTTTGACATTGGCTTTTCATTTCTGTCATTTAGGAAGTGCTGGGGCAGGTGAAGGCATTTGTTCTTGAAATAGGAACCGAAGAGTTGCCACCCCATGATGTGGTGGATGCAACCGAACAAGTAAATCCAATGGCCCTGTATCATTCTTTATTACTAAAAGAGATTTGTAGCCTACAATTGGTTCAATATGGTTTTGTATCCTCATAGAAACAAGACGATGACACTTACTGAACATTTGAGTTATGTTTTGACTTTCTTTCACCTTTGATCTTTCCCAGCTTGAGAAATCTTTAGTTCAAATACTAGGGAAGCGTAGACTGAGCCATGGGAAGGTGCACTCTTATGGGACACCACGAAGATTATCGGTACCACCATCATATTGACTTTAAAAAAATCTTATATCTAATTTCCCAACCAGCTTTCTCAGTGATTTATTTTAATATCATCATGTAAGACACAGGGACACAGTTTTGATGCTTTCATGCAGTAATAAACAGTGATGAAATCTGATATCTAGTGCAACGTGCATGAGGGAGAAACTTAAATCAGTCAGTACCATCCTTTTTTTAGTAGGAGCAGAACCATAGACAGAGTTAAGAATATATCTCTATTATTTTTGTTGTATGGAAATTAATAGATATGTTTACTTATTTTTTAGATGGAAGGCACTTCTACCCAGCTTTAAATTAATAAATCCCTGTTGAGTTCGCGTAGATATGTTTACTTACTATGTTTGTTGTTTGAAGTTATAAGCGGTTCAGCTTTTATTTGCAGGTTGTTATTGAAAATCTTAGTATGAAGCAAATGGAGGAAGAGGTTGAGTTACGTGGGCCACCAGTTGCAAAGGCATTTGACAAAGAGGGAAACCCCAGTAAGGTTAGCTATCAGACGAGAAGCTGGACCTTCTCTGGTATCCTTCTGTTGCTTATTCTATGGGTTCTCTGGTTACCTTTGCTGTTTTGAGGCTGATAAGAACATTATTTTGCAAGTATCTCTCTCTGTTCAATTCAAGCGGAGGAGTTTTATGCATATTTCTCTCTGTTCCTTTTCAGGCTGCTGAGGGGTTTTGTAGAAAGAATAATGTCCCCTTAGATTGCTTATATAAAAGAATTGACGGTATGCAAGTCGTGCTTTATCCTTAAAAAAAATAGTTGCTCACTTCTCGCTATATGTTTTGTTTTCCTGAAATTTTTCATTGCTGTAGCATATTAGCCAGTGTGTGTAGCTTATTGGTGAGTAGTTTCCAGCGTCATTTCCTTTTCTTGTTTCTGCTTGCTGTATAAATCACCATGCCATGTAGTGACAAATCTACCTTTTTTTTACCGCTTTACCGTAGGGAAAAACCCCTACGGTGTAATTTTATATATTAGACAATGTCTACAATGCCATGTAGTGACGAATCTACCTTAGGATGATCTGAAGGTCTAGTGTTCTAATTTGGGTAGGAAACAATGTTATGTTCGATTCTCAATCGCTTATTCTGCATAAACTATTTCGTCGCGAACATCTGGGCTACTACTTTGCTTAGATTAACCCAAATCACCAACACAAATGGTAGACAATGTAACTATGTTCCTTACTTCCTTCTCCACTTAATAGAATGATGCACAAACACACTTGTTTGCTTGTTCTCTAATAAAATAACCTGATAACTCTTGATTTACCATATGTTACCTTGAGACTCTCTGCTGTACTATCTGTTTTTGTTGTTCTTGTTCCATGTGTTAAGAGTTATATTATGCTCCATGTATAGTCTGTATATTTTCCCGGTTGTATGAGGGGCTTCCTGCCTATTTACCTCACATGTACAAGTATATATACTGGCCTTTGGGCCCCAGGGAATACAAGTTGCTGTTTTTATAACACCGTGAAGAGGTCTGAATTTTGTTGAGCTTATCTATTTTTCAGGTAAAACAGAATATATATATGCTCGTGTCAAAGAGTCTGCACACTACGCCGACGAGGTTATTTCTTGTACTTTATATTCTTGATAGATGATTATATCAGGCACATAGAGTAAGTAGGTATTTGGTAAAAGCATAAGATTCCTTGACATTTCCTTCATCAACAGCATTTGCATGAGAATTTTAAAGGTGTTCCTTGGGGGCTTAAATGAATGAGCTTTTGGGTAGTCCGAATGATAATGTTAAATATTTGCTGTATCAGCTAGCCTGTTATGTGGTACCTTGTCTGTGTTTCTTATCAATCAATTTAGCCAGATTATGTTTAGTTGTTTAGCAACTCTTTTCAAACCCTACATTAAGCAAATTATAGGTACTCCATCACTGGGTACTATTTAAGATAGGTCAAGGAGTCAAACTACACAGCTCACAATAAACTCTATGCTATGTCTTGTGCTGCCGCATCAGTATTTAGTAGGATGATAAACTATAATTCGCTATTGACATTTGGTAATAATTTAAATCTCGTGCTCTGCACCCTGCGCCATTTAGCATCTAGCACACAGAATGGATATCGTAGTTCTTGGCGGTACTTCTATTTTCTCTGGCTCAGTTCAACAATTTTAGCATGTGAATGAGGTCCTATCTGAAGATTTACCTACTATTATATCTGGTATTTCATTCCCCAAGTCTATGCGCTGGAACTCAAATGTACGTGCTTCTAATTTTCTTCTTTACAGTTATAATCTGAAACATCCTACACAGCTTCTTGCGTGTCATTGCTACTGCTGATGTTACTATTCTTTTTTATATGGGTTATTGTGTTTTGATTCTCTGCAAATAAAAGCAAAACATGGTAATTACTTTCTACAGTTCATCAGGCACGCTGTAGGCAAAGCCCTATGAAAAATAGAATAACACATACTTTTCTACCTAATAAGAGTGTGGCCTGATCTATAACTTAGCTGTAGGTACTCTTTCTGTCACCGTGGTTTTGCAAAAGCGATTATTTTACATTTCAACGAAGTTGTTTGTTAGGCGAACATTTACTTCTCAACAATAATTAGTTTTTTTTGTTGTTGAATAATGTGCTTTATAGATCATATTGCAAGTTTAATTCATATAGATATGGTATTTAAGTTTCTATGCTGTAACATTTTGGGGTTTTTAAACTTGTAGATCGTATTTAGTCGCCCTGTACGCTGGATCTTGGCACTTCATGGAGATCTCGTCGTGCCATTTTCTTTTGCTGGCATCTCAAGGTAATATTATTACGTGTGATACACTTAAATATCTATTTTTTAGTGCTACGATATGCAAAAAAAACATCAATGGGAGAAAAGTTCTAGGCCTTTTGTTCTATTTCGTTTCCTTACAAAAGTTTATAATCACCATGATTTGCAATGGGACAGTGGGAGCCAGTCATGTGGCCTTCGTAATTCTCTTTGGCGAATTTTAAGGTACACGTTGGACTATCATGTGTATTTTTTCCGATTTCGTTGTCCTGTTATAACTTCTGTTTTGAAATAAATATTGCCGAGTAAACTGACAAGTATCACATTCAGTTATCCACATAAATAAAGGCTTTAGTTCCATTTACCTTTACAGGGTATAATATCTGTCCTGGCTTTTGTAGTGGACAAAAACTATGTTAATTAGAGCAGAATATTACCGGCTAGAGTTTTTGACAGAATGCCAGTACTTTGAAAAAGTGCTATCTTATTTTCTGTAGAGGGATTTCACTCTTTAGTGCGTGTCAGTCTTTAGTGCATGTCAGTCTGACAGCTGCACGTGCTGTTTAGCCTTGAGAATAACCAACCAATTTCTGTCTCATGCATCTTCAGTTGATCACTTCCATTTTAAAAGTTATGATACAGTTCTACCTGGCACCACCTAATGTACGCCTGATTCTGCATGATGTGATGGCTGCCAGTTTATGCTGCTCTAGGTTGACACATAATGCTTACTCCAAGTCATTTGTGTCTAAGAAGGTTGTGAGTTGTGACTCGGTACAGTAGGAGTATCGTCTGGTAGAACATTATGAGCAAATATGTATCTGAATTGTCCTTCCTTTGTGGATTATCTTCATTCAGTAGATTATAGGAACTATTTATTTCCATTGATCCAGCTATTCATAACTATTAATGAAGCAAGTAACTGGAAGCTTTCTCCAATATTCAGGTGGAAACTGCAGAATCATATTTGCACAATGTGGGGAAGGCAGGGATCATGATTGACATGCAGGTCAGATGAGCAGCTATAATATGCAATCCAATATCTCATGTTCTTTTGGTAGATTATTGAACAAATGTTCTTTTGGGGGACTTCATAGCAGAAAGATATAATTATGTGTGCAGTCTGTTTCGCTTGAGAATATTGCTGTACTGGACTGACTTGTCTAGCCTACAGAAAAGAGAGAAAATACATATCTACCCTAAATATGATTTATTAGTTGATTAGTTATGCCTCATTTTCATACGACTATACGACACTCCACTGCAGGAGCGCAAAGCAAAAATCATGGATGACTCTAGTATATTGGCTCAAGGAGTTGATGGGGGTTTCATTGCACCTGATAGCTTGCTGCAGGAGGTAGATGGTCTTTTCCTCCATGTTTAGCTTTGTTGCATAAGTTTTTTTTTGCTGAAATTTCATCTTATCCTGAAATATTCCAAACCACAATGCAGGTTGTCAATCTTGTGGAGTCGCCTTTGCCCATTCTTGGTCGATATGATGATTCCTTCTTAGAGCTTCCAAAAGATGTATTAATAACGGTATGCTCACATTTTGGTGGTGATGCCTATATATACTCTTTTGATTCTGATGTTTTAGTCACCAAATAATGTAAAAAAATTAGTCACCAATGACAAGTGCATTGTCATGTTTTGTGGTTTGGTAAATTACTTGCTAACTGGAAAGACGTCTACAAGTTTTCTAATGAAAACCACCAACTGCAGGTTATGCAGAAACACCAGAAGTATTTCCCTGTAACCTCCAATTCTACAGGCGATCTACTACCATTTTTTATTACTGTGAGATGGTTTCTTCACCTTTATATTACTTTACGATGGGGTAGTGATTACCGTCTTTGTTCTAATTTTGCATTTGTTGTTAGGTTGCTAATGGTTCTATTAGTAAAGAAGTGGTCCGTAAAGGCAATGAAGCTGTACTCAGGTTTGCAAAAGCCCAATGCAGATTTTGTGAATCGCAATGTTACTGTGCATATTTTCATGTTGGAGCCAAAGTTCTTACATGTGCAAACAGTACTCCCTCCGATCACTAATTTAAGGCATTCTACCTAGTATTTCAAATTGATTACATACATACTAAAATGAGTGAATACATGTGCAAAATAAGTCAAGATACATTTGAATCAAGAAAAAGGTAAAATGCCTTGCATTACTGAATGGAGGGAGTAGCATATTTAAGTTACCAGCATTGTTTTTGAACTTTTCTTTTATTTCCCTCTTCTTTTTGTTTGGAAAGACTTCAGTCAACTGTACACTCTAAATTGTCATACAAATACAGGGCAAGGTATGAGGATGCTAAATTCTTTTATAAGATGGATACACAAAAGAATTTATCTGAATTCCGAGGCCAACTCAGGAGCATTCTCTTCCATGTGAGTTGTACCGAATTTTCCTTAGTTCTTGTGTTCTGTTTATTCTTATTTATCTACATCACATTCAATAGGAAAAACTTGGTACAATGCTCGACAAAATGGCGCGTATTGAAGATGTTGTTGCAGAGTTGACCATTGTTCTTGGGATAAATGAAAGGATGATCCCAGTTATCAAAGATGCAGCTGGACTGGCTATGTCAGATCTTGCCACTTCCATTGTTACAGAATTTACTTCACTTGCTGGAATCATGGCACGCCATTATGCTTTAAGGGATGGTCTTCCAGAGCAGGTTGATTACATCTTTTGCCAACTCTTAGTAGGAAAAGCTAAGCGGTTGCTCAATTTTGGCTCAGTTAATTTTCATATCAAAGATTGCAGAAGCACTATTTGAGATAATGCTGCCAAGATTCTCTGGTGACGTGCTTCCAAAAACAGATGCGGGTATCGTCCTTGCAGTTGCCGATAGGTATTTCCTGCACATAGTGTCATTGTTAATCAAATGCTGAACTGAAAACATGAAATGTCGGTACATCTGGATAACCTTTATGCTGCTGCTGATCTTTTGTTTTCACAGGTTGGATAGCCTAGTGGGTCTGTTTGGAGCTGGTTGCCAGCCAAGTTCATCGAATGATCCGTTTGGGCTGAGAAGGGTCTCTTATGGACTGGTAAGGGAAGTTGAAACTGCAAATATCATTACATATAAAATAATCTCATACTATATTTTCTATAGGTCCAAATATTAGTTGAGAATAAAAAAAACATTGACCTCATGAAGGCCTTGACCTTAGTGGCAGAGGTGCAACCTATAAGAATAGACAGTGGTGTTATAAATGAGGTCAGTATATATTTCAGATCGTCACTATGGAGTATGTTTATGCATACAGGGTTTGTGACAACTCTGATCAAATTCTTCTTAGGTAGTACAATTTGTAACACGGAGACTGGAGCAACTTTTGGTATGTATCTCCTTGACCTTATAATAACAGTACAGTTACAGATTGGTTCCGGTGGATCGTGGCAGTATGGGAATAATATGGGAGGATAAAAAACAAGACATACAGAGTAGCAGAGTAGAGAGTACAATAGAAAAAAGATCCACATAGCATTAAATGTGCATATTATCACTGTTTCATGCTTAATTTGCTTAGCATTGGTGTCACTGATGCTCTTTTAGCGCATGTCCTATTTTTTATGTAGTAATATTTAATTTCTTATGTGTATCTCAAGTATTGCACCTATATGTGAGTTTCATCAAAACATGTCTTCAAACAACCTGTTGTTTTTGTTTCCTTAATTTTTATCAGGTGGATGAGGGAATTAACTATGAAATAGTACGGTCAGTGCTTATGGAGCGTGCAAACTGCCCTTATCTAGCATCACAAACATCAGCGGAAGTAAGAAATCAGTGCAAAAACCTTAAGATTCTTCATTTCCTTTGAATACTATGTGGATTAGAAACTAGATTTAATTTCAAATATTGCAGATTTGTAATCTGGAATGGCACATTATACAGCGTAAAAATCCCGCGTTTAAGTTTTATGCACTTAGTACCTTGCTGAAATTTTGCTGAAGCATCATGGGTTTTGTGGTGATGGTGTTGCCACGCGGACACGTGCAGATGGAAGCATTTTCAAGAACTGAAGACTTTCCAAAAATTGTCGAGGCGTATTCAAGGCCAACTCGAATTATACGTGGAAAACAAGTAGAGTCTGTTTGGGAGGTACTGGCTGTTCTACATGGACATGGACATGCACCTGTCATAATTTAGTAACAAAACCCAGATTGCAGCTTGAGTCTTGAACTGCTCGTTTGCCGCAACATTTCTCTGCCTCACGTGGAATGCGATGTGCAGGTCGACGCAAGCGTATTCGAGAAAGATGAGGAGAAAGCCTTGTGGAGCGCCTACATGGAAGTTGCTGATAAAATCCATCCCGGTACACAAGTCTACTCTCATTTCTCAGAGTGACAAGTTTGAAATAGTATGCAGTTTACATTCTGAACCTGTGCCCTGTTCGTCACTCCGCAGGTGTCGATATTAAAACCTTCGCCGAGGCATCTCTGCTCTTGATACAGCCTCTGGAAGATTTCTTCAACAATGTTTTCGTCATGGCGGTGAGCGTAGATCACTGTTTTTAAGATACATACATCTGGACCCCGCGATCTAATTAATCTGGTATTTTGTGTCGATGGTCCATGGACAGGAGGATGAGAAAATCCGCAACAATCGGCTGGCGCTGCTGAGGAAGATTGCGGGTTTGACGAAGGGGATAGCTGACCTCTCGGTTCTACCGGGGTTTTAATTAGCCGCCTTTGAGCAAGCAAGCAATCAGGTGACGGAGCCGAGCATGTTCTAAGTCCCATTTTTGTGCTGTTGTTATGTAGCTGGAGCTAGTCTCTCTTAGGATTGTTACTAGCCATTCATCTGAAATGCAATGAGAATGTAACACGGTGCGTGAAAGCTTTGCGTCTTGGTGCATTGATTGAAGAAGAGAGTGACGGGTAAGCCCAAAATGAAAAACTGCACCCTGACACGAAGCTGCCGGAGGAAGTGCCCCAAGATGACAAGATCCATCACACCCGGAGACCCTTGATTGTGTCGTGTTGCCTCCAACTCCACAAAGCAGTGGGTGTGTCTACGACACCGACTAAACACATAAGACTTAGAATCATGAAAAAAACGACCTTACCTGAACAGGATCTGTTCTATAGGATCGTACCGTTGCATCCTTGATGATAAGGAGGCAAGCACTTAAACTGGTTGATGAAGTCTGACCTGTGGGCCAGAGCGTGATTAACGGCCTGTTGGTTTGCAAAAAAAAAATAGAATCATGAAAAAAATCTTAGATGTACATAATGTCGAGCTCTACAAGCGTGCAAAATTTTAAATTAAATTTGGTTGTATTTTGGGCTGCACAAAAAAGACAAATCAGGAACGTGTATTGTTCACCACCCAATCCACCCATTTGTCTTTTTTTGTGCTGCCCCACATACAATGAATTTTGAGTTAATATTTCACACGCTTGTAGATTTCAACACTATGTACACCTCGGATTAATTTCTCTTTTTGAATCTCAAAAGTATCGATTTCGATTTTTCAAAACGGGGCTTCTCAGGAACCGTTTGAAGTTTCCGTGATATCAACTCTTATCATTCTTACGGCCTCTTCCATTTAAAAGATTTTTATAGGAATGTTGCAGGACTGAAATCCTCGTGGATTTTGCATTCATTTGGCGCCCATCATTTTGTTTCATTTAGCAGAAATGAGATGCTAACAAACCAAGACATTTGTTGTTAGAATTCAATTGAAATGACATTCCTAATTTCATGATATCCAAACACGTTGGGTATGAAATCTCAACTAAATTCTATGGTTCTTGCCTAAAATGATGGCTATGACATTACAATTTTTTTTGCCTACTTTGTCCAAGTCGGCGACGATCGAATGATGCTGCTAGTGGTTTCGTACCTGCCCGACGTCGACGATACGACTCTTCCTCCCATGGCTAGTCCTCCCGGCGGCGGCGGTGGTAAGAGCGCCACGCCGTCCCGCGCGCTCGCTGTCACCGCCCTGCGGCCGCGGCGTCCGCGCCGCCGGTCCTCGCTCTCGCCGCCGCGATCGACTGCTCTGCGCCGCTGCTCGCTCGCGTCGCAGACGCCGTCGCCGCGCTCTCCTGCGAGGCCGCACGCTGGGACGCCGCCGCGGCCTTCCACGGCGTGCCTGCCTCCAAGGACTGTGCAGATGTCGCCGCCGACGTCAAGAAGCTTCTACTCGGCTCCTCCAATCTGGCGGGGGCGGCGCCACCTCCGCGCCGGCGCCGTTCGCCAGGTGCCCACCGTCCACGGGATCTTCCGCGCGGATGCGCGAGCCTTCCACGCGGAGGCGCATACCAGTCTCAGCGCTCCCGCGAAGCGGGAGGAGGCCTTGATGCCGCTGGCCGGTGACACCGGCGACGGCGGCGAGGCAGAGGAGGAGGAGGAGGCTTTGATACTGCTGGCCACGCACCTCCTAGGGTCCGCACATTCGATGTGCAAGCTGAGCGTCGCCCGGGCGAGGCTTTGCACGGGGAGCATTGCCGATGCCGACCTCCGGGAGAAGCTTGCCGGCGGTGGAATTAACGCTAAGGATCTGAAGGTGATGCTCGATAGTGTTAAGGATGATTCGGATGCCGTGTCGGTCTTGCGGGGAGTGTACGACTACTTGCTCAAGTTTACGGAGGTGCTAGCGTGGGAGGCAGCCGTGGCCATGGCAGTGATTGAGATGGACAGTTCAATTCAGAAGCCGCATCCTGTCGAGGAGAACAGAGCCGGCAGCTCAACAGAGAGCAAGAAGAAGAAGAAGAGTATGCCGGGGAAGGGTACTTCTTACACGCTTACGAATGATGCTACCGACGGAAAGAGCGGCGTTCCTCGTGTGAGTTCAGCACTGGTTACAGATTGTTCAACCGAGCTACCGCCGCCACAAGCTGTCCGGGAGAAAGTGAAAGGTTACATAAAGAGCAAGAAGAAGAAAATGTTGGGGAAGGGGACTTCTTCTGTTCTAATGCTGCTTAGGGATCATGCCACCGACGGAAAGGGTGTTCCTTGCATGGATTCTGCACTTGTTACAGATTGGGGTACCAAGCTATCGCTGTTGTTTGATCCCAGTTGTCCTGAACTAGAGTCCCTTGTTCAGAAAGTGAAGGTTGCTATAGAGGGCAGTGAAGTGAGGAGGAGATTACCCAAAATTCCGAAGGTATGAACCATTGAGCATATTGTTGGTGCATTTGTATCTTCTTGTTTTGTCTTTCTGCTCAAATCACCTATATTGAGTATATTTCAGAAGCACTTTGAATAGCCAGTAAATTTTGTGCATTTTTTTTCATCTAAATGTTTATCCTTATTCCTCCTAGGGAACACGTGACTTTGGGAGAGAGAAAATGCCCATAAGGCAGCGTGCATTTTCAATAATAGACGATGTATTTAAGATGCATGGTTGTGTTGAACTTGACACACCTGTATTTGAGTTGAGAGAAACCCTGATGGGCAAATACGGTGAAGATTCTAAGTTGATATATGACCTTGCTGATCAGGTACAGTGAGATGTCTTCGTATAATTAAATGTCCGTGGAAGGGTTTGGTTTCGCATATAATCACAATTTTTTGTTGATGTATAATTCGAACAAGCCTAATTTTGAATGGTTAGTGTTTGCGGCACTCGACAACTTGGTCATTCCTTTGTTGCATTATATCCTCACAATTTGCTCTCTCACTAATCGCTTGAAGTCTTATCATCAAATAACCTGCAGGGTGGTGAACTTTGCTCTTTGCGATATGATCTGACTGTCCCATTTGCCCGATATCTTGCCATGAATAACATAAGTGCATTGAGGAGATACCATATAGCAAAAGTCTATAGGAGAGATAACCCGTCAAAGGGAAGATATCGAGAATTCTATCAGTGTGACTTTGACATTGCTGGGGTATACGAGCCAATGGAAGCAGATTTCGAGGTTATCAAAGTTTTGACTGAATTGCTAGATAAGCTAGATATTGGCACGTATGAGATAAAATTAAATCACAGAAAGTTGCTTGATGGAATGTTGGATATATGCGGAGTGCCTCCTGAGAAGTTCAGAACAGTTTGCTCGAGTATTGACAAGCTCGACAAATTTACATTCGAAGAGGTTAAAAAAGAACTGGTACTATCCTAACTCATTTTTATGTTTTGTTCAGATGAGTGCTCTTATATGTTTTATGTGAACTTGATGTGGGTTTATCTGTCATATTCCTAAACTGCTCATTATGCTGACTTAGGTGGAAGAGAAGGGTGTATCAAGCGAAACCGCTGAAAAGATTGGCAATTTAGTGAACACAAGAGGACCAGCGCTGGAAGTTCTGCTAGAGTTGAGAAAGGAGGGTAGCAAGTTTGTGGAGAACGATGGGTCTGTTGTTGCATTAAATGAGCTGGAGATATTATTCAAAGCTCTAGAAAAAGCAAAGGCGATAGACAGAATAAGTTTTGATTTAAGCCTTGCTAGAGGCCTTGATTACTATACTGGTGTGATATATGAAGCTGTGTTCAAGGGTGCCACACAGGTTCGCATTATTTATTCACACTCCGGCTCACCTCTTACCTTGTTAGCGCTTCCAGTTAGTCATATATATCTCACCATGCAATCATATTCCATTTATATGGATCACTGAGTTATGTTTTCAGTGTTCTCATTATTCAATGCTCTACACGGTCATTGCTTGATACCCTGGATTATGACATGTACCCTGGATTATGACATGTACCCTGGATTATGTTTTCGGCCTTTTCTAATTGTACACTGTAATTCATTTGTTGTACATGCATTTATTATTCCTAAATTTGTCATTTTATTTATCATTCAAATCACACCACATATCATTTTTCGAACACATGAAAGACATGTTCATTTGGTACATGTTATGCTAATAACTCTGTTTCGCCATAGGTCGGCTCCATTGCGGCTGGTGGCCGGTATGACGATCTTGTGGGTAGCATCATTGCTGGCAAGAAAGTCCCAGCTGTTGGCGTCAGCCTTGGAATAGAAAGAGTTTTGGAGATCATGGAGCAACAGGCGAAAGAAAGGGACCAGGTATTTCTCAATGCCCCCTGTCATTACTGAGCGGCAGCAGCATGTTAAATTGATCTTTGCTTCTTGAATCGCAGACGATGTGTACAACAGAGACGGAGGTTCTGCTGTCGATTCTCGGAAGGACCTTATATTGGCAGCGGAGCTCGTGAGCGAGCTGTGGAGCGCGGGGATAAAAGCGGAGTTCAAGCTCAGAACTAGGGTGATGGACCACATAAGTTACGCGAAGGATTCGGGCATCCCGTGGATGGTGCTAGTTGGCGAGAAGGAGATGAGGGAAGGAAAGGTGAAACTGAAGGACATTAGGGCTAGCCGAGAAGAGGAGGTCTCAAGAAAGGATTTTATTCAGGTGCTGAAGCAGAGACTAGGTAACTAATCCCTAGAGAAGAAGTGACAGGGAGATGTGAAAGCATGTTTGTACATTGTTCTCGATTTCCTTAACATCCATTTGCCAGTGTCGAGATGTATTACAAAATACAATGCTCTCTGTTAGTGATATTGATGAAATATTTTGAACTGCATGTAAAGATGTAAGAAAATCTTTAGAGCTGTTGGCAACATAACCTTCTTTACACTATACAACCTTTACATCAGAGGAAACTAATGAGTATACAACTATACCAGTGACTTAAGCATGAAACTGATAAGCAGCTCCCATCAGATCACTACCATCACACAAAAAATATCTTCCAACTTGAAAACTGCCAATTGCCTCCAAGAATCAGGACGCATAATGCATGTGTGAATTCATGAGACAAGTCCACCTGGACATCCCTTGCCGCCGCATTGACTGGACACTTCTCAGCGATAAAACCTTGCCTTTGGGCACAGTTTCTCAACAGATCCATCTGGTGGCCCATCGATGGGGCGTAGCTTAATCTCATAAAGCGTTGGCCACAATTTTCCGGTCACTGTGAGTAGCGAAAGGGTTAATCGTAGGAGCCCGGTGATGAGAAGAAACTCGGAGGCTTTGATTTATAAGACGAAAACAGTGAACTGCAAGTGCGAACAACTCACCAAACAATCTCTGGTTTTCTTCATCCCAAGCTATACCATTTAGACAATCAATAGCCTGGAACATGGCACAGATTTAAAGTAGTGTCACTTCCGATACTGGATTTGGATTGTGTTTTTTTGTGTGTGTGACTATGCAATTAGGCAACGAACGATATACTGCTTACCCTATTGTCAGTATCCAACAAGTGTTGTCTGCAAAATTGCAAGGACCCAAGCATCAGTTATTATTTGAAATGCTGACACTATAGGTGAAGATAACTGTTTTTTAACAGAAAACAGTAAAATAGAACAATTTATGAAGAAACTCAGAGGTAAGAAAATGGGTATAAAAAAACAGCGGTAGTTTCTACTCAGGAACTACCTCAGCTCATGAAGAAAGATCCAGCTCACCACTTGGCCATCTTGATGAGAAACTCTAGCTATGCAATCTGTCTAAACATCATAGCTTTGAATGATGAGTTGCAGTTCACAATATTCTAGCAAATCGGTACCCAGTTCACATTGTATTGTTAGATCATATATTACTTTAGTATGATCAGACTTTACATGGAAAATACAGCAAAAACACAAATGCATTAGCTAGTCATGCGACCTGAGATGCCTAACTGCCATGTCAAATTTGAGTCAATTCTGTTCTAGGATAAAAGAAAAACCCAGATCAATACATGAAAACAATATGGTCAGACTAAGATATGAGTAACAAAATAACTCTAACCTGCCAGACATTTGCCCATACTTCACCATTTATATACTCCAGTTCGTTGATGTAGGAAACTTCATTTTCTTGATATTTCACAGTTACTGTCTTTGTCACTGCATCAAAGGAGATGTCAATAAACAGAAATTTACTCTTAAAGCTAATAGAATATCTAGCATGTGAATAATTAAATATACCGTCAAGTGATTCTGGATCCAGCTGGTACAACCTTGATGTACCATCGCTACCAAATAGAACTTTTCCATCAGTAGCCAGCCCCCATCCATCACGCATTTTATGGGTAAAACTCTGACGCTGCAGGAGAGAACACATAATGTGTTACCTCATGTACATCAGCAAGAAACCACGATAGGTGAAAGAGGAATAACCAAGATGAAAAATTTACTAGTCTGTTACTAGATAGAGTAGAAAGGTATATACTGCACAAATTTATACATCTGCTGCTCTCCCAGTGTGTAACAAAGAAAATGTCTCCAACTTTCTGTCTTTTATTACCATGTGTAGAGGTCAGACCTAGAAGACAGCTAAGCATGCACCATGGGAACCTAATCAAGAATGGAGCACATACTAGAGACAAGCTTAATAAATAACGTTGGGCATTTTATTTGAAAGTAAACGACTGATAAAAACTCTGAAACACGAACAGTACATGCAGTGTGAAATGATTGAAAATACATATTTCAAAAGAAGAGTGGCAGCCAATAATTTATTGTTAGGTGGGAGTTCGGCATCATTAGCCGCAAGGTGAAACAAGAACATCAATATCTGTAACTGGAGTACAACAGAAACAGGGGCAGCAGCATTACTTTAGTAAAGTTATGTCGGTCGTATATAAATCCATTGTTCTTCAACCAAGTAACTTGAAACAATCTACACATGAGAGGTTTAAAACAAATGAGACGAGATTTAGCAAGATCACAGAAGCAATTAAAGGCATTATATTCAAGAAGCGATTGTACAGTCGGGTGTAGTTGAGGTTTATCTACCTGTCACCAAGAAGTGTTAGACCTTCCCCAAACATATGCCCATCCATATTGTGCTGAACTAAAACCTGGGATATGACAATACAATAACTAGTGATTTACTGAAGGCGAACCATTGCTGCCGATATGAACATGCAATGAACATTATAAAAAGCAGGTATGTAACGTACTTTTCCAGTTTGAAGATCAACCTTCCGAACCGATGACTGTTCAGAAAAAATAGAAGTATTTAGTACATGAGAGAACTGGTTAAAAAGCAAGCATACAAAACATATGCTACTTGCTCATAGTAGCGATACTCATTCTGCTAATTTACACTAGGTTGTCATGAATATCAAGAATAATTCATATGAAACTACAGGCTACTGCTTGTGAGAACCATATGGAAGTATTCTACGAATGTCACGTTTGCAACAGGTGGGGTGACACATGCTGAGCCTGATCTCACAGGGTCCAACGGAGTGGGCAAGCACACTTTTTTTTAATCGCCAAGCTAAACTGGAGCAGTAGACTGTTGAGCTAGGCAATTCTGAGTCCTACTATGCAAGAAACGAAATCCACATTACCCTGCCATGAAGGCCAGTGGACTCGAAAAGAGCGTCATTTCCTCCATACAAGAGACCCTGTCAAAAGAAATCATGCAATTTGAGAAGTTGGCGAAGAAACTATTCCCATTGGAGCGAATCAGATCAAGGAGGGAGCGAAGGTACCTGAGTGAAGGCGTCGGGATCATGGGGATACTCGCGGACCACGTCGAAGGAGTAGAACCTGGTGGCGGCGGGCGTAGCAAGAGACGGGCGGCGGAGGAGCGCGGCCGGTAGGTAGTCAGGGCGCCAGATGGCGGCGGCTGCGGCGAGCAAGAGGAGCGCGGCAAGCACGGCGCCGGCTGCTGCGATGACCGGGCGGCGCGGTGGCGTCGAGGCGGCGGGGGCGGATACGGACAGAGCGGTATGCGCCATGGAGGCGGAGGAGCGACGGCGAGGCGGCGGGGGCCTCCGTCGGGAGCCGGCGGTCATTTATTTCGTTGGTTTTGGTCGCCGGAGGAGAAAGGTCAACTGTAGTTCTCAGTTTTATCATCTTCACTTCTGATTTGAGTTCATTTTCTATTCCGAAGTTCTGAACTTTTGAAGGTCTCTTTGAATTGAAGGATTTTCATAAGAATTTTAAATGATTTCAATCCATGAATTCTTTTTCGTAAGGAATGCATTTGGATCAGAGGAATGACGCCTACAAAAAAATTATGGATTGCATTCCTGCACAATCCCATAAAAACCTTCATTCACCTAGGATCGATACACATTTTCCTGTATTTTTTCTGCGCTTCATCCAAACGACCATTGCTGCAGCTTTTCTCAGTTTTGTAATCGTCTATTTTGCACTGCAATCCTATAATAAGATTCTTGTGTTTTTTCAATTCATCTGTTTTCTAATAGTGTGATCCAAAGAGCCCTGTTTGAAATCCTTCGGTAAATTGAATTTTCGAAGAAGTAGAAACATGGTGTGTTTGATTTGATTTGACATACTTTGGTTCTAATAACTTGATTGCTCGTGCGTTCCTACCGGTGAGCCTTTTTGCCGGATTGAGGTCTAGTGACAAGAGGCACGACCCTATTAACAGTACGGCCTAGACCCTATTTCTCTCCATTGAATCAAAGACAGATTGCTTGGATGAATATGAATATGAAACCCCCTGCGCTCTCATCGCCCCCCGAGGCGACGGAGCGCCGCCTCCTCCTTCTCCGCCCAGAGCCTCTCTCTTCTGCCTTCCCCCGTCGCCGCCGTCGGCTAGGCCGCTGGGCTAGGCCCGCCTGGCGCCGGCGGCGGCGGTCTGCTTTCCCCCGCGCGTCGGAGGCGGGTCAGGGCCTTTCCCCTGCGGCAGCGGTGCTCTCAGGGCGGCGGTGGTTCGGTTCCGGCCGGGTGGTGGCGGCACGGCGGCGCCCCTGTGGTGCGGTGAGGTGCACTGCACGACGGGGCGGCGAGCAGCGGCGGGCGGCGAGCAGCGGCAGGGCGGCGCCGGCGAGCCTGTCGGCCCAGATCTGGGCCCTTTCGGGCCCGATCTGGGTTGAGGCGGGCAGTCCTGATTGCCTCGATCTGCAGCTGAAGGTGATGGTGCTCGTGCAGGGTTCAGCAGCGTCGGCGGCCGCTCCGGTTGCAGCGTGGCGGCGGGCTTTACGGGCCCGATCTGGGCCCGGCTGGGCCCCTTGGGACCGACAGTGTGGCTGGACCTAAAGGGGACCGGTGTGCACTGCGGCTGCGTCCGGTCGACTACCGTTTCGGCGTCGGAGGCAGCTCCCTCCCGCGCGGCCGCGGTTCCGCTAACCCGAGTTGAGCTACTTCTCGTCTTCGGCTCGCAGACCTCGTGATGGTCTCCTCGGGAAGATGATGCTGGTGGCGGCTTTGTAACTGTAGTGGCGCAAGTTGGTGGGCGGAGAGTCTGGGTTGACGAGGCTTCGTCCTCGCGGGGCTCCTATGGTATGGATCGCCTGGGTGGTGGATATGGCTATCGGGAGAAATCCTTGTCGGATTATTCGTTCGACACCGACGCGGTGCCACCCTCGGGTGACATCATTCGCTCTTGAAGGGCGTCGTGGCTACCCTCCATCCGCTGCCATGTGAGTGTCGGGGAAACCCTAGGACTAGTAATGGTCCGGGCAGTAGCGATTGCTTTCCTTCTTGAAGGTGTTGCTTGGTACTCGACGATTCAACGCTAGGAGTGTGGTGGTGATTCTCCGGAGGGCGCGACGGTTGCGGGTCACCTTAGTGTAGTCTTCTCGCCTATGTCTCCATTTGTTTCTCTCTTGGGCGCGTGTTTGCTGTTGGCCCTAGCTTGTGTAGTGTTGTGTGTGGTGTTGCGTTTGTATGCTTGGTTGTATGTTGGTCGTTGCTTTATTTATAAAGCGGGGCGAAAGCCTGTTTCGTGGATATATCTAAGGTGTACCGTGTACATGCTACACCATTTAATCATGTGTGACACCATAGTGTTCACCCATGACTTGCATCTACCAAGACACCGGATCTCGGTCTTCTTTGCCGCACCTCTGCTTGCCCGCCCCGTGCTGTGTTTTGGCTGAGCACCGGTTTATATTTAGGTGGATGAGTAGAGATTCCTTAATGATAAGGTGAACAAAGAAATGTTATTATGGTGAATGCTTGTTAGTGTGGAAAAAGTATTGATTGTGCAGTGGGAAAAGGAATGTCGTGGCTTTGAAAACGGTTTACTTTGTAAGGTACAAAACAAACTGGCATTGAGCACCTCGTGCTCTCCCACATCCATGCCAAATTGTCGACGATAACAACGCCCCGACTTTCCTTGTGAGTAAAGAGTTTCTTGACACATAAACCGGCTTCTAGCTCATGTCGAGACAATTTGTTTTTATGTTTCGTGAAACAGTTCGCGCTATGTTTTGCCGATTAGCCCATCACACATCAGTCAACATAGCTTGTTCTATTGACCTACATAAGCGTAAAATTCAATTGTGCATGGTATTATGTATAGTTTTCTTCAGTGGAGCTAGCTCTAAATATTGCACGCGTAAGATATTTGTGTAATTATGTTTACAATAATATTATTCTACTATATTTTGTACGGGCCATATGGTTACTTATAATTAGAGCCTGCAAACCGCAAGTATTCAAATGAATTGGACTAACTGTTAAACATATTAGATGAGTTACAAGATTTGAATTCACTTGCAAAAATAATTGACGATGATGTCACTCAAGTTTGAGCAAACAAAGTATGCAATGCGTATTTGATTGAAACGTGTCAACTTGATTTGTTGGGAGTGGCTAATTTTCTGATACGCGGTCTTAGCCGAAAGGCATTGTTACCGTTCTATTGTGAAAAAAAACTAAGCCTAAAATTAATGGGATATCGTCTATAGTCTTGTTCAGTAGAGCAGTAGAGCTAGCTCTAAATACGTGTAAGACTATTTAAAAAACATTCCTCGAGTATTGTGCAGGTGACGTGGTTTCTTATTAGGGCCTGCAAACTGCAAGTAAAATGGGAGTCCCGGCCTCTGCATCAAAATGATGAATACAGCCGCTTTATTAACTTATTCCTCTAAATAGTCATACTTCATATCAGCGCGAATTTGGTGCCATAGGGGTAGTGGTACATGTGGTGACCACCGTTGGATAAAACGATCACACGTGCTTCCTTGATGAATCAATGGTTAGAGAAAGTTGTCCGTGCATGCACCAGCGGCAGGCTCTATCTATTTTTTGGTTAGATTGCATTTGCTCTCATCCACATCCATTAGACATTTCCATTTCAATAGGTGAAATTAAAAGGTGGACATTGTTTATTCGTCTCTTTGCATGTGCTAGCCGACCACTTCCATTAAGACATTTCCAAAGATGAATTTCATAATGGTGGTGGATGGGTGCGGTCCCCAAGTATGGCAACCCAACAATTTCATGCCAAATAATTCTCTCCCAACACCATGCAACAATTCTCCATGGAGATGTGGAATTGTCTAAAAGAGATTGATAGGAGAGAGAATGATGTATCCCGCATGCACACATCAATTTTTAAATTCATAAAGGACACGGTGTCCACCACCATGCAACAATTCTATCAATGTCATGTTGCAATATGTAATGGAGATGGATATGAGAGAGAATGATGTATCCTACATGCACACAACAATTTTCTCCATGCATTTTCGTGCTCTCGATGTGACGCCGTCAAAATCTGCCGTTTTCATTGTAATCAATCTTGTGCTCCTATAATGTATCCAGGCACCCCACTATTTTGCACTTCATATACTTGACAAGTTAAAGACTCGACCACTTGGCTCGATCGGCTAAAGTATTTGAATTCACATGCAAAAATGAGTTACGATGAGATCTCACTCAAGTCTGAACAAACAAAGTACGCAGTGCGTATCTGACAATATATGTCAACTTGATCTGCTATCAAGCTCTGGCCCATAAAAGAAAAGGGAAGGATACAGTAGCACTAGTTTTGAGTGACTCCAGCTCGTATATACATAAGGACTTTGCGCCATGCTTGACTCGGTAAGTCGTGCCCCTGTTTAAAATATCAAGATGTTTTGATGGCACATTTTGCCCTACCAAACATTTTGTTTATATTCAGAATAGAGCTGGTAATTTATAGAAGCCCTAAGTAATAAGTTGGACAGAGTATGGGTAAAGCTGATGGGAGGGAACGGTTCATTTTGTAAATCCACTAAAACATTGGCCTTCACGGCCTCGTGCTCGCACACATCCATGCCAAATTGACGATATATAACAATGTTGTGGTTTTCCTTGAGCGAGCATAGAGTTTCTTGACACACAATTAAACCTCTAGCTCATTGTCGAGGCAATTTATTTATGGACACGACTAATTAGCAGGCGCCTGCTGGTTAGCGTATTGCCGAGCGGAGAAATGGCCCCTTTTGCATGCATGCACAAACAAACAAATAAGGTGACGTCATCCGCATTAAATGCAAAATTTGAAATTTTAAAAAGTTTTGTAGCCCAAACCGTTAATCCGATTTAGAATCCGTTTTCATCGTTGAGCTAGTCGCGACGAGATCTTCAAAACTAGATCCCATGTTGATATATTCTGACAACTTTTTTTTGTGACCAAAAGTTACCCACCCTGTAACATATAACTTATCTGGGCTTGAATACGTAAGTTACCCACCATATTAACGATTAGTATTTGGGTTGAAATAAAACCATTTTTGTTGTTCTTTTAGATTTTACGAGTTTTAAAGTTACCACATAATTTTGAGATGGTAAATTTATTGTGCATAAGTATTATGATGATAACTGTCGATTTCATAGTGACAACTACAGATAAAAAAGATGAGCATTGTGTTCATAACTATTATTTACAGGACATTGTAAATACATCGATTTGGTGGCGTAAAATCAAATCATGTACACATGGATAACTTCATAAGTACAATGTGGGTAAATCCATCAGTAATGGGTGGGTAACTATTATCGAGAGAGTATGATAGCTAAATTGATTTTGTGCTTGATAACTACACCATGAAAACATAAGGGTAACTTTATCAGTTATGGGTGGGTAAACCCATCAGTATTAGCCGAAAGAGTAGGGTAATTATAACGATTTTGTGGTGGATTACTACACATGAAAATACATGGGTAATTTTATCAGTATTGGGTGGGTAACTATATCATAAACACCCGGGTAACGACTTTGTGGTGGATAACTACACATGAAACACGTGAATAACTCTATCAGTACATGGTGGACAACTATATCATGTAACTCCACCCGTAATTTGTGGATAACTTTATCAGTAATAGGTGGGTAATTTTATCAGTACTTGGTGGGTAAATCTATTAGTATGGGGTGGATAACTTTATTAGTACTAGGTTGGTAAATTTATCGATACAAATTGGATAACTTCATCAGTAGTAGGTGGGTAACTAAACTTGAGAGTAGGGTAACTATATCGATTTCGTGGTGATTACTATGTCATTAACACATGGGTAACTTCGTTCAATATTGTGTAGTTAAATATTACCATGATAGCCGCATAACTATAGATGTGGACAGGCAAGCTGGAGAGACAAGCCGCATAACTCCACTTCTACTGTCGTCGATAAATATTTGGAGAAAAGAAGGTTTTTTCAAAACAAAATCTTAACAATACACACGAGCTAACAATTTTGAGGAGGCCGACAAAGTATGTGGTGTGAGGGTTTGATGAAGTGCATGGAACTAGACGGAAAAAAGGTACAAATCATGGATGTAGTAGACTTGCACCGGGCTATCCACTGATAGAAAGTCCCACGTCCAACCTGAAAACAGCAAAAAGTTTGATAAATTTGCCTGAGCAGGGATTCGAGCCCTGGACATGCAAGCTGAACACCTAACTCGTTGCCACTGGGATGGGCTTCTACTTGAGTCTTAAAGCATCCGTCGTCTTATTTATACAATATATATCGGAGCTCAAGGCCATGGCGAACAGTCCTTAAATCCATTCGGAACGACGGCTGCTGTCACGAATTAGACGCGGTGAAGACAGGGAGAGGAAGTGCGGCACGCCGGGGGCCTGTTCCCGTGGTCAGAGAAGCTGGAGACAGACCGCAGCGGTGGGGGGACGACGAGTGCTTGCGGTGGCCGGTTGTAAACGAGGAAGAAGGCCGCGTTCATGGCGCCCACGACCTAGGCGAGTTCATCCGGGGAGGTTGAGGCCGGCGGGGCGAGGTTTAGGCGGCGGGATGAGGTTGAGACGCAGGAAGGGAGAGGAAACGGAAGGAGGTAGGGTCAACGGGCACCAGCAGATCGAGCAGAATGTGCGCGCGAGGAACCGCGCGACGCCTTGCTGCGTCGAGATAAGCCCCGTGTAAGGCGCCTGCCAGGTAGATTTTCCGTTTATTTATATGTTTAGCGAACAGTTGGCGCTATGTTTTGTCCATTAGCCCATCACACATTAGGTCAACATAGTTTGTTGTATTGATCTATATATAAGAGTGAAATTCGATTGTGCATGGGATTCTCTACGGTCTTCATCAGTAGAGAAAGCACTAAATATTGTACGCGTAAGATATTCGGTGTAAGTTTCGCTTAAAATTTACTAGTCTACTCAGTGGCGGAGCTTCAACAAAATCTTTGCAGGGGCGAAGCTGCAAAATAACATGTAAACTTATTTGGAACAACAACAATGAGAAACTTGAATTTGTAGTGATTCCAGAAACTCATATATTTAGATAGATTTTGTCCACAAAATACATTTCTTACACCAGCTACTCTAAAACCAAAACAATCTAGATACTACTAAACTCAACCATGGATCTTCATTTGTCATCACAGAACCAGATCAGCTTTTCGTCTCTTTACGCTCGCGAAATGTTCAAGAACATCATCGTAGCTGTACTGCTCTGTGATTTCCCTCTCTATGTTTACAAGCAAGCTGTTGGCAAGGAAATCATCCTCCATCTTATTGCGCAACCTTGTTTTTATAATCTTCAAAGTAGAAAATGCGCGTTCCGCACTTGCTGTAGAAACTGGAAGAGTCACAAGCAAACGGAGCAACCTATCAATCAAGTTGTAGATAGAATTTCTTCCACTCTCAACAATGCAGCGGCAAAGTTTTGTTAATGTTGACACATTTTTCAACTCCTTGTCAGTAGAAGCATCCACCACAAAATGTTTGAGTTGCTGCTCCAAACCATAGATTTCTTGTTGAGTGAAATCAGCGGGATAGTATTTCTTCACCATCTCACAAATATCATCAACCTTGATAGTATTTCCTGGATAGAATCAGTGAAGCCTCCGGCTGACCGCCGCCGTCGCCCCGCCCCCTGCGCCGCCGCCGGCCGGTCATGCCCAAGGCCCCATCCCCATGCTCAGTCGCCGCCAAGTTCGTGAGACAGAAACAAGAGAGAGAAGAGGCAGAGAAACGTGCGCTCTGTTCGTGAGACAGAAACAACGAATGGGCCTTATGTGGGCTGAATCGATGGAGCATACTACAAGGTAGTAAAAAAAATTGCGTTTCGCTGGGGGGGCGACCGCCCTTTTCGCCCCCAGGAAGCTCCGCCTGTGAGTCTACTATATATTAGCCATCAAATGTAAATTACACTTGTGTAATATTATTCTGAGACTTTAAAGATAAACAAGTCCAACAGGAACAACATGGTTTATTGACTATTTATCATTTTATTTATGTGAATTGATCGATTGTATAGAGATTATGTTTTATAAAATGTTTGTGTATCTCAAAGAAAGTACATGTCACACCTAATTTTAGTATTGGACCCGTTGCAACGTATATGTATTTTGCTAGTGTCACTCTAATTTTATAATAGATCTACATATGCTATTGCAGCTAGGGGATGAAAACAGAGCGGATACAGACATAATTGAGTGGTGCCACATTTGTTCTCATATTTCTTGCGGAAGCGGAAACGAATACAGAAACCCCGAAAACTGTTACAAACGATAGGCAAAGAAACGATGAAAAGTGAAAGATCAAACCAACGGGACATGAGATTTAACGTGAAAAACCCTCCCAACAATGGGAGAGAAAATTCGACGGGCGCCAGCCAGCAAAACTTCACTTTATCGGGTGAGGTTACAAACGACGGGAATTTACGACCCAAGCCTCTGGCGAAAGCCTCTGCTTCGATTCGAATTTAGCCTTTATCTTTATATGATTTTGGATCACCATAAAATAACAGAAACAAATACTGAAAAAGATATTGTCGGAAACAAATATGGACCGCATACGGTGCAGACACGGAACATAAAACAGATGTCTGCCGGAACCAAGAGGCCTATTGAATAATGTAGGAAAACTCAATCAAACCAACAAACTTATCATGTTTCTAAGATGAAATAAAATATAATGAGATGTCGTGATTATATAATATAGTATGCATCAGTTATCAATTTTGGCAACATTAAAACAAATATCTGCTATCGTCACTAATACTAGTGCAACACTGAAATGTCGAAATGGGAACGACTTGAGAGGGACATGATATGTGAGTACATATGAGTAAATATGGTCGCTTTAGATACTTTTATTGTGTATTCATATCTTGGATTGTGCCTAAATGTTACCACCAAAATTACTAGCACTGCTAGATTTAGAAAACATCGCATAGTAAAAACGGGAAGTTCCGTATTATCGGAAACGGAATTAATTCCGTTTCCTTGCCGGAATATGTTGTTTCGTTTCCGTTTCTACTTCCGCATATAAGTTTCCGTTTCCGTTTTCTTTTTGCAAAATTCCACTTCTGTTTTCGTTTTCATATTTCCATTCCATTTCCGGTTTTCGCAGAAAAGTCGAAAAGATTCCGCTCCGTTTTCTTGTCTGAGGGTGACACCTGGTCCGTCTCGACACGACGAAGCTCCATTGCACTATGCTGTCCGCCACGTGCTCCAACTCGGCCTGGGTTGCAGCTTCGCGACGGAATCTGTTGCGGACGCTGCTAGTACCAGAACACCGCGGTGAGTGGCCGCCCTCGCCCCGCGCCGGAGAGGTTCTTGGTGGAGGCTCCGAGGTGTTCTCGAGGAAGTGCCGGTCTGCCTTTGTCCAACAGCGACCAAAACATCTCCCAAGGGCAGACGCGTCGACCACCGCCACTTTTGGATTGTGCTTGGCCTTGCTGCAGCGACGACGACCATGCTTGCTCTGCCTGTGCTAGATTCGTTACCTTCTCCTCCCCATCGAGTTGCCTTGTACAATTGTGGCCCTGGAGATTCAGTTCCATAGCTAGTGATAGAGGAGGGAACAAGATGAATACGCGAAGAAGAAGAAGGTGATACGCGGGTAGTTTTTTTCAGTATGCGGGCTTAGGGGCGATTTCGTCCGACAAAGAATACGGGATGAGTACGTGATATTTTATTTTACACCGGGAGTAAAATACGCAGTGTATCCACATTAATTATCATCTGTTCCAACACGTGCGACACCGAAGTCTTCGTCGACGATTTCCCCTTAAATGAATTTTCGTGTATGTAAAAGAGGACCATATAATTCGACTCGTTTCAATTGAAATTCTTTCCATAAGTTATTTATGCATATATTAATTTTCATTATGCAATCCATGATTTTTGTATATGAACCATTTCAAATAATCGTATTTTTTAATGAAAAATCTAATAATTTAGGTTTTAAAAAGTCTTAATATACTCGTAAACAAATTCTTAGAAATCTTCACATTAAACACTCGTTTTTTACAGACATTATAACTGTACGTAAAAAAAACTTGACTTATCCTCTGCACATACACACTCTTTTTTTTGCGGGAGAAGAAGAAGCATTACATCGGTAATCTTACAGAAAAGACCCCAACAAACACAAAATTACAGCACTGTCCTTCTGCAAGTTGACCACGTCGTCGACCCGCCGTTGCCGTCGGTGGCGCGCCGCCGCCGCTGCCTCCCTTGATGCCTTGGATCGGAGACAGTCCCCAGGCGAGCGGGAAGTCGCCGAGCGTCGGTCCCAGAGGACCTACACCGTCGAGCGCCGCCGTGGACGATCCGATGTGCCGCCTCTTCATCCTCGTGATTTCGATCTGGAAGCTCCGCCGCCCTCGGAGCCAACCCTGGGGAAGACGCCCACGGCACCTCCGTGGAGATGCGAGGACGCAGGTGGTGGTGGATCGAAGCCGGAGCTCCACGGAGCGCCAACGCCGGAGAGGAGATCCACCACCCGCAAACACCGACCGCCGCGCCTCCACCTCCAGAACGCCGACGGCCAGAGACCAACAAGCTCCTACACTATGTACAGGACACGAGACGGGGATTCCCCGGCCTCCCGCCGCCGAGGCTGCCGGCGGAGGCCGAGGGATCCGGCGAAATCGCGCCGGCGAGGTGGAGTTCACTGGGGGTTTCACAAATCGCTCCTCTACACTGTAGACGGGAGAGGAAAGCGTCCAAGGTCGCTTCTAGCTGCGCACCTCTGCACATACACACCTCTCTGGTCAATAGCTCATTCTCCTGCTCTCTCACCGACGGTCAACACACGGGCACTCTCTTGCCTAAGCGAAGCAGCAGCGGTAGTACATCCAATATTCCAATCCATCTTCTCCCATTGCGTTGGATCCTCGCTAGGATCCTCGCTACCCCTGCGTTTCCGCGGCTTCTTCTTCACAGTCAGTGCCACTCCAGCACAACGCCTCTGTCTCTCCCTCTCCCTGAGCTCCTCCCTCAACAGTGCCCACTTCGACGGCCGAGGGAGAGAAGCCGCGCGTGCGACCTTGCTCAGGCGACCTTGTCGAGCTTCAGGACACGGTCATGGCGGCGACATAACAGGGCGGTCGCGCGGGCGACATTGACGAGTTGCCCCAAGCGGCACTTGACAAACTGCAGGACGCTGCTATGGAGGTGGCACCATAGGATCTCGATTCATGCTGGTACAACCTCTTGCGCATGTTCAAAATGGAAATGACGCGCTCCATATATGTATAGCAGTGGGTGCCGCCGTGCCGGCAGAGCGGCGTGAGGTTGGGCGCTGTAGCAGGGACGGCCGGCGTCTGTTGCAACTACAGGGACCGAAAATCGCCGGAGTAGTTCACGGCGTCGCGAAGGTATCAAGAAGCCGCGTAGTCCTAAGTTAGGTGCGCCGCCGTCGTGGGCTTCATCGGGGCTGCTTCCTTGCACGGGAGGCCGAGGCCACGCCACAGAGGTCGAGGCCATGCCACCGCCTCGTGTTGGATGGAACCGTTGCTGCCGGGCAGGACGTGCTCTCTTCTGTCGTGGTGTATAGCACCAACGCGCGCGCCGAGAACTTTGTCTCGATCGCCGCCGCTTTGTGATTGTGCGAGCCGAGGGCTGCGTCGGCCACCGGTGCGAACAACGTTTTTTTTGCAATGGTTGTAATCGAAACGTTTTTTCTGACTTATGGGTGGCATAGGTGGGTAAATATATAATTTGGTGGAGGGTAAAATCGGCAAAAAATTGACGTAACACAAGAAACCTTAATGCTTTTATTATTAGGTATAGATTTTTTGACAAAAAATGGGCTCAATTTGTTGGAGTGGCATCTGCATTTGTATTCTAAAATTTGAGTGGCATTTTCAAAAGTTGGAAATTATAGTGACGTTTTTCAAAAGAATCGGAGTGCAGAAAAATGACTACTACTAAGTACTCCCTCCGTTCCGATTTACCCGTCGCGAGGGGTTTAAAATTTGAACTACGTAACATTTACACAAAACCCCCTGCGTATCAATAAATTGTCCAAGATAGAACAGGAGAATAGAACACGAGAACAACCTGAACTCGCGCGTGAAGAATCGGCCGCCGGCGAGGCTCCCGGCCGGTGGAGCTCCCCGAGCCAGTCCGAGCATACCAAAAGCTCCGCCGCGCCGAGAGCTACGACCTCCTTGAGCCGCGCTTGTCGGAAAGCAACTGGATGAAGTGAATCGACGCCGTCTCCTCCAACTCCGGCCGCCGCTTCCCCGTCGATCTCGGCGCCGTCGCGCCTCCTCGGGCCTCACCGAGCCGTTCAACAGCTTCAGGGTGATATCCTGGTCCTCCACGACCCTTTTCCCCACTCGATTGCTTGCTGGTTTGCCTGGCCGTCGTGCTCATCCGCTCTCCGCCGCTGCAGCTCGTCATCGTAGTTCTTTCCGGTGACCAAAGAACGGCGGCACCACCAACCAATTGGTTCCCATATTCACTTCCGTGCTGCCTCTCCCCTGCAGCCGGTGGACCTCGTGAAGCTACAGGTCGCTGTTGCTGCTGCAGCCCGGATCCCTGCAGCCCTGCCTTACTCTGAAGAAGGTACGGGTCATTGTTGTTGCTGCTCCCCTGTTCATACAAGAACCGCTGCACATAAGAATGAGATAAATGTATATGCATGAATGAAATAGTGACCTGTAAATGAAATTCTCAGGTTCCTCAGTTCCCCAACAAAATGAAATTCTCAGTCCACTATTTTTTGTATAAGTGATATATCCAGTTCACTTGTTCTCTGAATTTGATGTTGCCATGCTTGTTCCATCTTTAAACCAACAACCATTCACACTGGGATGGGATGTCAGAAACCAACAACAAGTTACAGAAACTTCTCACCTTGGCTTATTTACAAGAGCACACTTAAGTTCTCAAGGCAGAGAACAATGGTTCTGTTTTATCTCTACCTACACATCGAATGTATTTAGATTATCGGATAGCTTGAGTTCATTTTAGTGAATAGAAAATGAATGAATCACTTGCATATGCTCTCAAACATTAGGACCTGTGATTACAGTTTTCTGAAATTGGACATATGCTCTCAAATTTTCAAAAACTCCAATACTGCTACTAGAGGCAAGTGACAGTCATCAACAAGTATGTGCAGTGACAGTAAATTCAGTACAAGTATTTGAAATAGTGTTTCATGTTTTTTCAAACCTGGAACAATCACTAATTAAAGATAGCAAAAAAAAGACATAGGGTAGTAAGAAGATTGATCGTACCTTTGGTTTCATCACCATCCTTGCTGTACTTCTTCTTGATCAACTTGATGAAGTAGTCCATGATTATGTGGTCTGGCTCTGTGTATCCAGCTTCTTTTGCTTCAGTAACAACATCACTAAAGCTTCTTGTTCCTTCAAAATTGTTGAAAATATAACTCAAAGTTCCGCTGAAATTTAACAGTCAACAAACATTGTATCAGCCAGCATCTTACTATATTTACTGAACATGCAAAACACTGGCAGTGAACTCTTCTTTGCCCTGCTCCTATTCACTTTTAACTAAAACCCGTATCTCCTCTAAATGAAAATATGTGCACAGAAACAAAATTTCTTTTAAACAAAAGGAGCATATAGTTCTGCATATAAACTTCCACTGACGTACTTTGTGGATTACTAAAACTACATTTTCTGAATATAATTCAGCCGTGTTCTTAAAGCATACACAGACCTGAAAATGCCTTCAATACGCAACATCTTACTATAAAAGTAATGAGTATATGATGCACGCTGTAGACTTCTTAGTTTCAGATACTATAAACACAGAAAAAAAACATTCAGTGACTGGGCATTAAAACAGCTGGCTGGTTATACACTTGTGATTATATTTGCAAATTGCTGAATATCTTGAGCATGCACTCGGAAATGGATTATTATTTAACTTACCAAAGATTTTTCAGTCCTGTTTGCATGAAAACAGGGCAGCCTTCTTTGTCTTTGTAACTGGTCTACTTCTCTTACATAAGCTGACATTTGTACAGGTTGCTGCTGCCTCCAAGTCTGAACCTCCAATGAGAAAGACAATGCTGAAAATTGATAATGAGCTAGTGCTCTCCAATGTGTACCTGAAAAAACAAATTGATGGAGAAAGCCTATGTAAATTGTTTTCCAAGAGGAAGAAAGTACCTTACAAAACACTGCATATGTGGAAATATAACAGGATGCACCAAACGGACATCTTTTCTCAACCTTTGGTACACGGTAAGCTATACACGACTCAGCTGGTATTTTCTTATTATCGAAAGAAACAATGTCATGCCCTCAATCTCGCTATTTTATAGGAATGTGTACTGATCTACATAACACATACAAGGCGGAGTTCCCTCAAGAAGTTGCTGCTCAAGAACCAATTCATGAGGAAGCAAGTGGTTTGGAGGAACCAATTCATGAGGAAGCAAGTGGTTTGGAGGAACCAATTCATGAGGAAGCAAGTGTTTTGGAGGAACCAATTCATGAGGAAGCAAGTGGTTTGGAGGAACCAATTCATGAGGAAGCAAGTGGTTTGGAGGAACCAATTCATGAGGAAGCAAGTGGTTTGGAGGAACCAATTCATGAGGAAGCAAGTGCTGTACCGAAACCAATTCATGAGGAAGGCAGAGAACTCACAAATGAGGAGAGATATGGTATTTATTTTGCACTCACGGTGATCAAGACCAAAAATGGACAAGTTCTGAAAAAAGACAAGAAGGTCATTGCTAGCCTACTCGATACAACCGTAAGAACTGTTGAGAGAATATGGGAAAGAGCTCTGAAACAAATTGAACAAGGGGAGAAAGTTGATGTCTCAAATCAAAAGAAAGGTAGAGTTGGCCGCAAGCGGAAAGATTTGGATCTGTCGAGGGTGGTGCAATCCCATTGAACAGAAGGAGAACATTGCGAGGTCTGTCAAAGGCATTGGGTGTAAGCTGCACGACCTTACACTCAAGGTTCGAGTGGGGTCATTTGAGGCGTCACAGTAATAAGGTGAGGCCCCACTTAAACCTATCCAACATTGTAAAGAGATTGAAATGGTGCTTGGCTATGTGTGAAGATGATTGGTTTGCGACACGGGAATTAGACAACATAGCCTACATGGACGAAAAGTGGTTCAACATGACTGGGGAGGTGAACAACTACTATTTGCTTCCCGAAGAACCCGACCCCTTGCGCACCTTGCATCATAAGGATAGCATCGCCAAGGTGATGTTTCTCGCTGCCGTGGCTAAACCAAGATATGGCGAAGGTGGTGAGGTCACGTTTGATGGAAAGCTCGGCATTTGGGCTTTTGTCACAGAGTCTCCTGCTCAAAGAACGAGTGAAAATAGAGATAAAGGGACGCTCGAGCTCAAATCATTGAAAGTCACACGAGATGTAATGAGGTATTACATGTGTGAGAAACTTATTCCTGCGATCCAAGAGCGCTGGCCGGACGAAGATGAAGGAAGGACAATCTATATCCAACAAGATAATGCCACACCACATATTCTTCCCGATGACCCGGTTTTCCGACAAGTCGTAGAACAGACTGATTTGGATATTAAGTTGCTTCAACAACCTCCAAACAGTCCCGACATGAACATTCTTGATCTCTGCATATTCAGGTCTCTCCAGTCCCACACCGATAGCAGAGCACCTCAAAGCATCAGGGAAATGATAGAAGGTGTGGAGGAGGAATATCGAAACTACCCGGTTGATAAGCTATCTAGAAGCTTCGTGACGCTGCAGTCATGCATTCGAGAGGTAATGAGAAAGAAAGGAGCAATAGACTACTCGATCCCTCACATGAGCAAGGAACGCCGGCAGGCAGAAGGACGGCTTCCTATAGCTCTATCTATCGACCGTGAGCTAGTTGAACAGACCATAGCCTTTATAGAAGAGGCAGAAGCAATCTTAGCAGCAGAAAAAGAGCAGAAGGAGCAGGAAAAGAGCAGCAAGAAAAGAGCCGCAGTAGCCTTGAAGCAGCAGAAACGAGCAACCTTGAAGCAGCAGAAACAACAACAACCTCCAGGCAGCAGCAGCAACAACATCCTCCAGGCAACAGCAATACCAACAAGCTCCAAGCACCAGCTCCCTTCAAGCAGCAGCAGAAACAACAACCTCCAGGTAGCAGGAAAAGAGAATCATCCACCTTCAAGCAGCAGGAAAAGAGAATCATCCGCCTCCAAGCAGCAGAAACAACAACAACCTCTAGATAGCAGCAGCAACAGCAAGCTCCAGACAGCAGCAGTACCTTCAAGCTCCAAGCACCAGCTCCCTCCTAGCAGCAGCAGCAACAACAACAAGCTCCAGACAACAGCAGAACCAACAAGCTCCAAGCACCAAATCCCTCCTAGCAGCAGCAGTATAAGAGTAGCAACACCTTTCGGGCACCGGCACTCTCCAAACAGCATAATAAGAGCAGCAGGATAGAAGCACAGGTTGATAGAAGCACAAGATGAAAGGTACTTGTATAGGAAAGGAAAGGAGTAGATACTCCAATGAGGAAAAGGTTTTGTGTTTTCACATAAATGATAGAGTATACTGTATTATCCATTTGGAAATTTATATGCATGAGTGATATTGCCAGTTCACTTGTTCAGGGATAATTCCTTTTCAGCTACAGCAAGTTCATCTTAGCTCTCTCACTTGCTTTAGAAAAAAGGACCTTATGTTGCTTTAGGAAAGGAAAGGAGTACATACTCCAATGAGTACAAGGTTTTGTGTTTTCGCATAAATGAAAGTTGTGTAATTTAGGAAATTCCTACTGAATAATTGTTGAGCATATGAGTGGAGTATCATGATTTAGGAAATTCTTGTGAACACAAATGCTTTCTTGTGTATTTGTTGATTGCTTGTGTAAAATTCATTGAGTACAAATTGTTGTAAAATTCATTGAGTACAAAGTGCAGTAATTGCCTGAATATTGCAGTACAAGGCACTTGCAATTATTAAAGCAAACAAGTTTATTCAAGCAACTTTATTTAAGCAAGTTTATTTAAGTCCAAGAACTTGCAAGCAAGCAGACAGTAATACTCCAAGAATACTGCAACTTTATTTAAGCAAGTTTATTTAACAATACTGCAACTGATTTTGCAAGCCAGCGAAAGCAAACCCTCCAAAATTATGGAAAAGATTGCTGGAACAGAGAACAGAGTACAAGCACTACTCCTCTGCCCATGGCAATTGAAGAAACGGAAATTTGCACATTTGGGATGACATTACCTCCGACGAAATCCATGGCGGAGGCTTCAGGCACGTCGCGCGCGCGCGAACGGCAGGAGATGATGACGGCGAGCTCGACCTCGTGGTGCACCGTCAGCACAAACCAAGGTCGCACACACCTTCCTGAGCAGCACAGACTCGGAGAACAGCCCCGTGACCTCGCCGCCTTGGGCTTGAAGCTGTGCGCGTCCACCCTCTCCTCCCCCTCCTCCCCGTTCTTCCCCCTCCTCTTCCTGGCCCCCGCGGCCACGAGCCGGCGCCTCCCGACGCCAAGGGCGAGGCGCACCGTGCTGACCAGAGGCGGCGACGGCGTGAGCAGGAAGAAGGTCCGCGACGAACCGGCGGTGGCCTCCATGCGCGCTTGATCCACACCCGCGACTCCACCGCCGGCACCTCCATGCGCGCTTGATCCTCCCGATGCCGCTCATGGCCGTCTCCTCTCCACCTTTCCCCTTCCCCTCCACGCGCCATCTCCGCCGCGCAACCACGAGCACCGCCACCGGAGCCGGCAAGAAGAGCGTTTTCTGGGTGGTCGCAGAAAAGGGGATCCTTTGTAGCGTGGGCGAGGTAGGGGAGGAAGGCGGCGTGGATCCGGGGGAGGGGTAGGGGAGGAAGGCGGCGTGGATCCGGGGGAGGGGGAGCAAGGCGGAGGGCGGGGCGGGGCGGCGCCGGAGAGCAAGCTCTGTCGTGTGTCGTTGAGAGCTCAGTCCAGGAAGGAGACGGTAAGGACTGCGGGTTGTGTCGGAACAAACATGAGGGTGCATTTGCAAAAACGCCGTCGCGACGAGTAAATCGGAACGGAGGGAGTACTAACAAAAAGGAAATCAGAGATGCTGAATACACACTCCCTATTTCTAAACAGTAGCACTCGCTGGTGTTAGGCATATATGGTCTGCCAACTCGATCACTGTCGCGTGCTCCCAATATCAGCCGGTCACCATCGATAGGAAGGGGCCAAGAGAGTCGGTTGCGGCGATAGGCGACCTTGTCTCTCCCACGCGCGCGGCGCGGCGTCCCTACTGACGTGGCCGCAACACCGGGGCGTGAGAGCGAACCATGCATGCATGGCACTCTCGTATTGCACCGCCATGGGCCATGGTTGCGCTGTACGGGCACCTATCCAGCAGGTCCACTTAGCACGGGCGCGCGCCATTAATCGGCTCGCTCATCCGCCCCTTGCCTCTCCCGCTCCCGTTTCCTCCCGCTCACTCTTCTTGGTCCAGTGAAACTAGATCCACCGTTCGATCGAGCATGGCCGCGGTCAGCACCTTCACCGGCACCGGCGGTGCGAGCATGGGCGGCTCCGTCATCGTCGTCGCGCGCCCGCGCTCCGCGGTCGCCGCGACGAGGCTCATGTACTCCTCGTCGTTGCCTCCGGCGCGGTGCGCCGTCGTCGGGACAGCGGCGCCCGCCGCGGAGACGGTGGCACGGAGGTCGTCGGAGCAGCTGGCGGTGCCGCCTGGGCTGGTGGATGAGCTCGTGGAGGAGGCGCTCGTCTGGTGCTCGCAGCACGGCCTCGTCATCGGCGACAAGAATCACCCGCCGGGGTGACGTGCTCGTGACCCTGATAATTACCTACCTACTTTATTTCTCATGCATGTCCAACTCGTTCAAGTTAGCATCATATGGGTAAAATGGCAATAATCATGCATGCATCTCCTTTTTCATGTTCGATCGGGCTAGCTTTCAAGTAGCGATACAAGTTGGAGAAATCGTTTCAGATTAGTTTGAATCAAAATCTTGTTTTCCGTGGGATGATTAAAATCACCGAAGTCTAAAGCTTGCTGAATGGATTGGCTCAGTCATCTTGAAGAAAGGAAGCTGAGAAATCATGATATCAGATGTACGTACTAAACTCTTTAAGTACTCTTGAAGAAAGGAAGCTGAGTAATAAAGATCCTTTATGGAAAGAAAATGAGATTTAGTACGTACTAGAGACTTTGCTCTCTAGCTCCGACAAGCTGAAACAAACCAGGCAGATCTTTTTTGTTTTGTTTTCAAACGTAAAGGCAAACTGCTTATTGAACACTTGGGCCTAACTTGCCCAATATAGTATCATCGCTCACTCTCCATTGACGTATATCAGACCACACTACCCAATATAGATGTTTTTTTAGATAGGGAATTAGTACAGGCCACATAAAGTGCCGCACGAGGTGCATGAGGGGGTTCACGTCACATTCAAAGCTTTACCAACCGGTTGGATCTTTTTGTGTGACAGGGCCCACAACTAGGAAAGGGAAATCCGGTTTTGCAACTAATTGTCACAAACTAAAATATATAAGAGGGTGTTTTCCATATGAAACGTTTGTATGATATGTACCAAGCATTTGGTTCCCCGTAGAAAACAAAATCCCGAAGGTAGTCGGGATTACCGGTTATCGCGGTAACCGGAAAATCCTGACCGATTACCGGATGAATTTGAAAAAAAAAATTCAAAAAAATTGGTTCCGATTTGGCCATTTGCTGAGGGTTTGTGTAAATCTAAAATTTCCAATTTTTAGGATTTTTTACTCTGCATAACCATTTCTCGGAGATGGTCGGGATATCCGGTTATCGGACGGTAACCGATTTTTCAACTGGTAAGAGCATCTCCACCGAGGGGCCTCCAAATCGGTGTCCAGCACCCCCAATGAGGCCCAATTGGGAGTGCCGGACATGTGTCCGCCCAACATTTGGAGGCCCTCCACATCGGCGCAACCCAAAGGCCCGCCCCCAAACGGCCCAAATTTTGACTAACAATCGAACACCTTGAGGGCATACCGTGGTCGCCGCCGATCAACGGCACGAAGAGTACGCGGCGGAACAGGACGGCGGTGCATGCATTAATATAAAAACGCCTCAAATGATTCCGGCAATCAAATAGTTTGGCCGCTCAGGAGAACAAGTCATAGACTTGGCATAGTTTCGACCGCGCCGGAGAACAATCTCCAACGCCGGCATCAAAAAAGGATCGACAGCGCTGGAGAACAAGTCTCCAAGGCCATCCATCAAAAGGACGCCTCCCCGGCGCAATGGTTCATGCCGATCACGCGTCGGACTCCTCCTCGACTTCTTCGTCGCCCCGCCTTCCTCTCCCGATTCCTCGAGCCCCGCCGCTTCGGCCTCCGCCTTCTCAGCCTGAATGTGCCTCCGTTCGGCCACGAAGTAGGCCTTCTGGTTGGTGTTGTGGGTTTGTCACGTCAGGTGTCATAGATGACTTCGTAGGTGTGGGATTACGCGAGTCAAGCATCTCCGAGCTTGGGATCGCAGGAACAAAGATCAACACAGATTTACCCAGGTTCGGCCCCCTCAATGTGAGGTAAAAGACCTACTTCCTGCCTACCCTAGATTGGTATTGATATGATAATCGAGGTGTTACAATGGAGGCGATCCGATCTGGTACTCGCCGTATGAGCTAGGGTTTGGGGCTTGATAGCTTGACCCGCTCTAAGTCCTGCGAGTCCTCTTTATATACACAGAGGCTCGCTAGGTTACAAAAGGAAACTTCCCCATAAGGAATACATCCACAGAGGCCTACTCGGAGACTACTTGGTCTTCACGTCCTCCGGGATTGTCTTCTAGATCTTTCCCTTATGGCGGTTCAATATTGGGCTTGCTCCCAAGTGGGCCTTCGTCCGTGCGAGTAAGTTAAGTCGCACTGGGCCGCGGGTTAATCCAGAAAGTATTCCCCCGACATTAGCCCCCAAGCGTGGCCTGAACTTCATAGTATTTCTTGATCTTGAATGCTTAGGCCGTGCTTTTCCTTGTTTCGCGGCTTATAATTGTGCAAGTTTGGCCTTGACTCGCACCTGGAAGATCATCTGACTTCGTGAGCTTTAGAGTATCCTGATAGCTTCAGAACTTGATGACGATCTATCTTCAAATTTTTGATGATAATATGATATAGCCCCCAAGGATTGAGAGGATGTTATGTGGTAATCATCTCAATTCTTCTCAGAGAACTCTGAAGGTCATCACCTGTAACTTGATATCATGAATAAAACAATTGTTAAGTTACAAGTAATTGTAATTGGTGTTGCCGTACTATAAGCAGTACATCGACCTCTAGTTAGGCCATCTGAATCCTTAAGTGGGCACTCGCGCGACTCAGTATTTCCTAGGAATATGTGTGTTCAGGGTCGAGAGCGGCCATGATAGGCAATCAAGCTCGATTGACGCCACACCCCAGTACTTTGGCCACATAATGCGAGTAGCAATCCAACTTAAGGTAAATTTGATAATTGCCAATAAATCGGCTGTTTCAGGGTAACAAAGACCCCAAGAAACATAATGATATTGCCATGATAGGCTAAGCTATGATAAGCTTTGATTATGATGACACATAAGGTCGCGCCTAGGTGGCAACCGAGTGTTATACATAGGGTTGGATCGCGCGTAGGTGGCGATCCATGGTGATACATGGGGTCGGTCGCGCCTAGGTGGCGACCAGAGATGATACAAAGTTTACGGCCGCGCCTAGGTGGCGGCCGGTTTCTGATACAAGGGTCGATCGCGCCTGGGTGGCGATCAGATGTTGCATAGGTCGCGCCTAGGTGGCGACCAAAGTTGAAGTTCTAGCCCTGAGTGGCTGTGATGATACTCAGCTATAAAGCTGGAAAGGATGATGCTTGGCTCTGATTAGCCTTTTCTTATGTATAGTACGGTCGCAGGTGTGCGACGTTCCAAGGGCGAGGTGCCTCGAGACGATCCTCGAAATCATGGCGTTCGCTGCTTTCTTCCCTTACATCCAGCAGGTAGTACGACCCATTGTTTAGCTTCTTGCTGATGATGTAGGGTCCTTCCCATGGAGAGGACAGCTTATGCATTCCCTTGTGATCTTGTTTAAGTCGCAGTACTAGGTCGCCTTCTTGAAAGGTGCGGGTTTTGATGCGTCTGGCATGATAGCGTCGCAAGTCTTGTTGATATACTGCTGACCTTGATGCTGCCAAGTCTCTAACCTCTTCTAATGTGTCCACCGAGTCTTGCCGAGCTATCTCATTATCTGTCTCGATGTAAGCCGCAACTCTTGGTGAATCATGTATGATATCGCTGGGCATGACTGCTTCTGCTCCATAGACCATGAAATATGGTGTAAATCCTGTGGATCTGTTAGGGGTTGTTCTCAAGCTCCACAGTACTGCTGGCAGTTCTTCCACCCAACATCCTGGAGATGCTTCGACCTTTTCAATAAGGCGCGGCTTAATTCCATGGAGAATTTCCTGGTTAGCTCGCTCAGCTTGTCCATTGCTCTGCGGGTGTGCTACTGACGTGAGGTCCAATCTTATCCCATTGTCTGCGCAAAATATCTGTGTAGCCCCTTCAGAGGTGTTGCTCCCATTGTCTGTAATGATACTATGGGGGTAACCGAAGCGGAATATGACCTTCTTCAAGAACTTGACTGCTGTTTCAGCCTCGCAATCTCCCACAGGTTCTGCTTCTATCCACTTTGTGAATTTGTCCACCATGACTAAGAGGTGAGTTTTTCCGTTTGAAGACCGTCTGAAAGGCCCTACCATGTCAAAACCCCATACGGCAAAAGGCCATGTGATGGGTATTGTGCGAAGTGCTTGGGCTGGCATATGATCTTGCCTAGCGTATCTTTGACATCCATCGCACACTCTGACAATTTGCTCTGCATCTGCTAATGCTGTTAACCAGAAGAATCCATGTCGGAACGCCTTTGCCACCAAAGATCTTGACGAAGCATGATGGCCACAATCGCCTGAATGAATTTCGTGCAAGATTTTTCGTCCCTCTTCTGGTGAGACACATCTTTGGAATGCTCCTGATACGCTGCGCTTGTATAATTCATTGTTGATGATTGTATAGGCCTTTGATCGTCGTATGATTTTGCGCGCCTCAATTTCATCGTCCGGCAGCACTCCGCGACTTAAATATGCCATGTATGGCTCTGTCCATCCTGGCTGTTCATGCAGGGCTGCGACTAAAGTTGAATCATCCTCTGGCTCTGCAATGTCAATTCTGCTGGAGGTTTGACTGATGGATTGTGCAGTTCATCCAGGAAAACATTGGGTGGGACTGACTGTCTGTTGGATCCAAGCCGAGACAGGGCATCCGCAGCTTCATTTTGTCTCCGATCAATATGTTCAACTTGGTATCCAGTGAAATGTCCAGCAATTCTGTCCACCTCTCTCCTATATGCAGCCATGTTCGCGTCCTTGCTGTCCACCAAGTCTGAATCGCCAAAACAGCGTATGCGACTGATGTTCATCTCCTTTGCTATACGTAGACCATGAAGCAGTGCCTCGTACTCCGCCACGTTATTTGTGCAGTTGAAGTGTATCTGTAACACATACCGCAGCTTGTCTCCCTTGGGAGATGTCAGAACAACTCCAGCCCCCGAGCCTTGCAACTGTCTTGACCCATCAAAATGCATGGTCCAGTATTTGGTTTCTGCCATGCTAGGGCAACTTGGATTTCTGTCCAATCGTTAATAAAATCTGCAAGGGCTTGCGACTTAATTGATGTGCGCGGCTCGTACTGATGTGATGTGGTCCCAACTCGATCGCCCACTTAGCGACTCTTCCAGTAGCTTCTCGATTACGAATGATATCTGCCAATGGTGCTGAACTCACCACAGTTATTGGATGCTCTTGGAAGTAGTGCTTCAGCTTGCGACTCGCCATGAACACTCCAAACACCAACTTCTGCCACTGTGGGTAACGCTGTTTGGAAGCTGTGAGGACTTCGCTCACGTAGTATACTGGTCTCTGGACAGGGTATTCCTTTCCTGTTTCTTGTCTCTCCACAACCATGACAGCACTCACAGCGCGGGAATTTGCCGCTATGTATAGTAGCATTGGCTCTTTATCTTTTGGAGCCGCCAGAACTGGAGCATTGTCAATTGATGTTTCAAGGCTGTCAGAGCTTCGTCGGCCTCTGCGTCCCAAACGAAGGTGTCTGATTTTTTCAACAGTCTGTACAAAGGTAGTGCTTTCTCTCCCAATCTTGATATAAAGCGACTCAAAGCTGCTACGCAACCAGTAAGCCGCTGTACATCTTTTATCTTTTCTGGCTTTTGGAGATCCATCACGGCCTTTATCTTGTCAGGATTGGCCTCAATGCCTCTTTCTGATACTATGAATCCCAATAGCTTTCCTGCTGGTACTCCGAAGACGCACTTTGTGGGGTTGAGCTTCATGTTGTATTTTCTGAGATTTGTGAATGTCTCTGCCAGATCACCAATAAGATCCTGGCTAACTTGCGATTTAATCACAATATCATCCACGTAGGCATGAACGTTGCGACCTATTTGCTCATGTAGGCAATTCTGAATGCATCTTTGGTAAGTCGCACCTGCGTTCTTCAACCCAAAGGGCATGCTGACGTAACAAAAAGCTCCGAAGGGTGTGATGAAGGACGTCTTTTCTTGGTCTCCCTCTTCATCTTGATTTGATGGTAGCCTGAATAGGCGTCCAAAAAGCATAACAGCTCGCACCCAGCAGTTGAATCAATTACTTGGTCGATTCTTGGCAAAGCAAATGGATCCTTTGGACAAGCTTTGTTAAGACTGGTGTAATCAACGCACATTCGCCACGTACCGTTCTTTTTCATAACCAATACTGGATTTGCCACCCACTCCGGATGGTATACCTCTGTGATGAATCCTGCAGCCAGCAAGCGAGCTATTTCCTCTCCTATTGCCTTTCTCCTGTCATCATGAAAACGCCGTAGTGGCTGCTTCACTGGTTTAGCCGCAGGGTTCACTTTGAGGCTATGTTCTGCTAATTCTCTTGGTACCCCTGGCATATCTGACGGCTTCCATGCGAAGATGTCTTTATTTTCCTGGAGAAAAGCAACGAGGGCCTTCTCCTGCTCTTCTTCCATGTGTGCTCCAATGCTAGTTTGCTTGGATGAGTCGCCAGGAACAAGATTTATCTGCTTAGTGTCCTGGGCCGCTTTGAATTTCATTGGTGGCTCGGCAGATGGCGTGGTAACCACACTCATATCGTTTGGGTCCACCTGCGACTTATAACCTTTTAGTTCTTCCGCGGCACAGGCGGATTCTGCGAAAGCCGCATCTCCTTTCTCACATTCTATTGCTTTTTCTCTATCTCCGTACACTGTGATGACCCCTTTTGGTCCTGGTATCTTCAACTGTAGGTACACGTAGCATGGCCTGGCCATAAACTTAGCAAAGGCCGTTCTTCCAAACAAGGCGTGATATGGGCTTTGGAATTTTACCACTTCGAAGCTTAGGAATTCACTTCTAAAGTTCTCTTCTGTTCCAAAAGTTACCCCTAGGGTTATTTTCCCCACTGGCCGTGCGGACCTTCCTGGGACAATGCCGTGAAATACTGTTGACGTGGGCTGCAGGCTGGAATCCTTGAGTCCTAGACGCTGGAAAGTATCGTAGTACAAGATATTAATGCTGCTTCCTCCATCCATAAGCACTTTGGTCAGCTTGTATCCTGCAACGTATGGTGCCACAACCAGTGCCAACTTGCCAGGTTCCCGTACCTGTGGCGGGTGGTCGTCGCGACTCCAGGTTACCGCGTATTCTGACCACCTTAACCAAGCGGGTGTTGTTGGTATCACGGCGTTCACCTGCTGACTTCTCCGGCTCAATTTCTCTTCTCTTTTGGAGGTATCGATAACTATTGTGTGATACTGCCCCGTCTGCCTGGGGTTACTCGCGCCGTGCTGCCCAATGTTTGTGTTATGAGCCGCACTAGGGTTTCCTTCATGGGAATTCCCCCCGTTGTGTTGGCTCTCTTCTTTCCACTTTTTGTAATAATGGCATTGCGCCTTGGTATGGTCCGCTGGCCGTCCATCACCTGTCGCATGAAGGTCGCATGGCCGGTTGAAAACTTCTTGCATATTGATTGGCCGGGAGCCGTATCCTCGACCCCTTCCACGCTGGCCTCTGAATCCTCCACGCGCATTGGCGACGAGCCCTGAGTGACCATCTTCGCTTTTGCGTTTGTTTTGACTCGTGTTGTTGTGGCTCGTTTGCTGCTGCTGGGGCTTGTTGGAGTTTTTCTTTCCTTTTGCAGCAACCTCCTCTTCTTCTCCGTCTGACGCGTCTCTGGTTTTTCTGAGCTGGCATATTTGTTAGCCGCAGCCATCACCTCGCTGAGGCTCTTGACTTTATCCTTCATGCGACCCAGCTTATGAATCAGCGGCTCAAACTTGCAGTTTTTCTCCATCACCAGGACGGCTGAGCTTGGTGGTATATTATCTGAGGAGTGTATTATTTCTGCCACCCTTTTCATCCAATGGCGACTTGACTCGCCTTCCTTCTGGACACAACGCTCTAAATCTTCTATATTGCAGAGTCGCTTGCAAGTTCCTTGGAAGTTCTTAATGAAGGCATCCTTCAGTTCCTCCCAAGTATTTATAGAGTTGGGAGGCAAATTTTGCAGCCATATGTGCGCTGCTCCTTCTAGCATCATGTTTAGGTAGCGTGCGCAGATCTCTTCAGATGCGTTTAGGATGCTCATGCCCATCTCGTAATTGTTGAGCCAAGTGGTTGGATCCATGCTGGCGTTATAGTTTGCCACCTTGCGTGGCCCTTTGAAATCTTCAGGAAAAGGTTCCGATCTGATCTTTCAGTGAAACACGCTGGTCCCTTGAGTCGCGAGGACAGGGCTGTGGGCGCCTGCGGGGTTATCTGCGGGCCGCTTTTGCATCAATGGTGCATTCGCCTGCGCTTCTGCGACTTGCTCCTGTTGCCTCTGTGCGACTCCTGACACGTCCTCTGGTGGCCTGCTCTGGACGCTTCTTTCTGCTGTAATCCTGTGATTGGCTGGTACGAGGGGCAGCTGTGCTTCGGCTTCCGCCCTATTGGCTTGTTGCAGGACTGCCGTACTTAACATCTGAATCGCGCGCCGCGCCTCAGCATTGACCGGGTCATCGCCTGTTGGTACCATCTGAGTCAAGATATTAGCCGCAGCATACATATTATCGACAGGGTTCTGGTAATGGCCCTGTGGGGTGTGAAACCTCCTTGGTTGTTGCTGGGTCTCTTGATTTGTTGGTACCCTTCCTTCCGCAGTCGTCTGGATTCCCGTCCCGCGGCTGGAGTGAGCGGGATTTCCACTGTTGGTTGAGTCGCGCGCAGCTGTGTTTGCGGGTCAACCTGTTGTTGAGTCGCAGCCAGCGCGGCTACTCTCTGCCGCTCCTGTTGGATTCCTTGGTTTATCTGATCGAGCCTGCGGCGCTCTTCTTCCATCCTTCGAACCTCATACAGGAGCTCGGCCCTGGCGGCCTCAATTTCTGTTGCACGGAGGGCGGCGTTCGTGGCTGACACAGGGACAAGAAGTGGGTTGCTTGGGGGTGCCGATGCCTCGGTTTCTCCAGCAGTTCCTGATGCGCCTGCTCCTCCGGCCATGTAAACCGCGACTTGTGCCATCTCTTGATCTGGTGATGATGTGATTTCTGGTGGGTAACCCCAGCAACTTTCTTCAAAGGCAGGTATGATGGACCCAAACTCTTGCGAGTCCATGCTTTCCACGGATTCTTCCCCGTCATCGGCGACTTCTTCTATTGAATCGCCTTCCTGGACCGATCTAACGGACCTGCCACCGATGAAGCCGACGAAGACGTTGATGGATCCGAACGGGATGACGTGGCCGGTCTCCAAATAATCTGCCTCCCCCCAGCTTGAATCGTCGATGAGGGGTGTGCCATTGACCGTGATGATACGGCCAACAACAAGATCTTCAGCTCCCTTCATGGATCCTGCGCGGAACGTGACGCTCTTGACCGCAGGCCCCACGGTGGGCGCCAACTGTCGTGGGTTTGTCACGTCAGGTGTCATAGATGACTTCGTAGGTGTGGGATTACGCGAGTCAAGCATCTCCGAGCTTGGGATCGCAGGAACAAAGATCAACACAGATTTACCCAGGTTCGGCCCCCTCAATGTGAGGTAAAAGACCTACTTCCTGCCTACCCTAGATTGGTATTGATATGATAATCGAGGTGTTACAATGGAGGCGATCCGATCTGGTACTCGCCGTATGAGCTAGGGTTTGGGGCTTGATAGCTTGACCCGCTCTAAGTCCTGCGAGTCCTCTTTATATACACAGAGGCTCGCTAGGTTACAAAAGGAAACTTCCCCATAAGGAATACATCCACAGAGGCCTACTCGGAGACTACTTGGTCTTCACGTCCTCCGGGATTTGTCTTCTAGATCTTTCTCCTTATGGCGGTTCAATATTGGGCTTGCTCCCAAGTGGGCCTTCATCCGTGCGAGTAAGTTAAGTCGCACTGGGCCGCGGGTTAATCCAGAAAGTATTCCGCCGACAGTTGGGGCTCATGCCGGTCGTGTTCGTGGCCATGAACGGACGCTCCTCCTTCTTCTCTTGGTTACTAATCTTGGTCCGCTGCATCTTGAAGTAGAGCTTCCACTTCTTCTCGCCCTTGGGTTGTATCTTCTTCTTCTCGACAGTCGCCGCGACCACCTCGGCAACGTATAGCTTCACCGAATCTTGGATGCTTAGGCACCCGAGGCCCACGGCTTTTTGCCAGCCCTGGCGTCCGCCTTGCACGCCTTCACTCCCATCTTGGGACGATCGGCGCTGGTAGCCGGTGTCGTGGGATTGTCACGCAGAGGTCATGGAGATGACTTCGTAGAGTTGGGGATTAAGCGATCGAGCGTCTCCGAGCTAAGGATCACAGGCACGAGGAAGACAATGTTTTTTTACCCAGGTTCGGCCCCACAATGTGAGGTAAAGACCTACGTCCTGCCTATCCTAGATTGGTATTGATATGAATATGGTGTTACAAGGGGTTGGCGATCGAGGTGTCGAGTCGCCTCTCTCTGGATGTATGAGAGCTTTTTAGCTTGGCGTTCTAGGTCCTTGGAGTCCACCTTATAAAGACGGTGGCTCGCAAGGTTACAAGGAAACTTCTCTATCAAGGAAAGTATGAGCCGGAGTCCTACTTGGAGACTAATCATATGTCTTGTCTTCCAAGTCAAGTTATCTTCGAGCTTCTGGATCCTTCCTCATGATCTTGAGTCGGCCCATATTTGTGCAAGCCCAATAGTGGCGCGACTGTGAATAAGTCGCGCTTTGCTTGAATAAGTCGCGAGATAATTATTCCCCCGTCATTAGCCCCCAAGCTTCTGGGGGATTCGTAGAATCAGGCGGAAGATTATGTCTTGATGATGATCTTGCGGGCTTGCGTGTGTAGTTCTCGCCGACTTGTCGATGTTGCACTTGGCGACTCGCTGATGATGAGTCGCTATCTTTGCGGCTTATGTAGCCACTATGTTGCCAATTGAGCACTTCTGTCTTGGTCGCATTGAAGCTGTAGAATCGCGGTAAATTTTCCGCGAAGCACTTGGTGAAAACCACCTTTTCCTGTTGAATGTAAGACTGAGCTGAAATCATAAAAATAATAACTTATGAGCATCAAGATATATCAGCCAAATGTGTATAAGGTGCTTAGTCATAGACATCGAAGCATAAAAAGTCCATAAGCATAAATAAGCTGGTCAATCATTAGAATAATAATCTGTCATGTTATCATGACGAGCCATCTAAACGCATGTTGAAACATGGCGGCTCAAGGGCATATAGCCACAACCTGTATTAAAGATTTCCGAGTCGCTAATTTGACTCGCAAATGGATATATATATCTCATGTGTTGCAAAAAATAAATCTGCATATAATCATGGTATATGAGTATAATAAAGACCGCCATATATGGTGGATGTGTAGCCCCCGAGGGCCGAGTTGTATGCATGGTCATGCTGCTCGGGACTCAAAAATATCACAAGTTGGACAAAAATTTAATTGTCCTAGCCCCAGGCATTAAGCAGGCATGATTTCATTATCCTGCTTGATTGCATATCGTTGCAATTTGATCCTGCAATAGATTGACAAATATTGTTGCCGCAAGATAATAATGATATAAATTCGACTTGATGTGGCTGCAGTTAAATAAATAATGGTGGCTTCATCAGCCGATATAAGGAGATAATTATCTCAATCATAAAAAATTTGGCCATGCCAATTCAAACTCATATGGCCGAGTTATAGGCTACTGTTAAATCAAAAGGCAAAGCCCCAAGGAAGCAATGAAAATAACTTGATAATAATATGTTAGCCTTGGCGGCTGGCAATAATTATGATAAAAAGTTAGTACTCCGCATAATAGCATATGGTACCCTGCATGATAGCATAGTATAATCTGCATGATAGCAAATGATATGTCTCATGATGCAAATGATATGTTGCATGATATTTTGCATGATAGCAAATGGTTGCATAATAGCAACTAGTTGCATGATAGCAACTGGTAAGATGCATGATAGCATATTGTACGATGCATGATAGCATGTACTTGACTCGGTATTTCCCAGATCTAATGTGTGTTCAGGGTCGAGAACGGCCATGATAGGCAGCCATGATAGGCATTCAGACTCGATTGACGCCACACGCGGGTACTTTAGTCCTTCTGAATTATCTCTATTACCATTAAGTAGGTCTTCGCGCGGCTCAGTATTTCCCAGGTAAAAAAATGCGTGTTCAGGGTCGCTTGGCAGCCATGATAGGCGATCGCACTTCGATTGACACCGCACCCCAGTACTTTGGCCGCATAGTGCAAAGATACTTCTGACTTAAGGCGAGAATAACCAGGATTATTGCTTTTAACGGCTGCAATAGCCGTGACGAGCTCTAATTAGCTTTGATGATAACCAGCTCTGATTAGCTGTAGATGTGGTACAGCGAGTCACCTGTTTTAACTCAAATATTTGATCAGATAATGATTCATTAGCGACTCGCAAACTGATGTAATGATGAGCTGTATGCGACTCATAAAATGATATGGGGTAAATCGCTATGCGACTCATAAAATGATATGACAATAAGTCGATGATGATTTAATAAAATGATATGATGATAAATCATGAAATTGTATAACGATCAGTCATAAATTGATATAATGATAATCATATAATGACAAATGAATCGCCAAATATCAATACTTGAACATGTAGTGGTAATCTTGATATTCAATGCAAGCTGTAAATAGCTAGACTTTGCAATGCGAGTTATAAAGAACTCTAATTTGACGAATGTATTGAGAAGTAGATGTAATTAAATCTACAAAAGCTGATATGAATTTAAAGTCTACGACATGATATAATATGAGTCGCAAAGACATTTAATAAAAGGCATAATAACCTAAAAATGCAGCCCCCGAGATAAACTCGAAGATGAAATTTAATTTTACTGATAAAAGTAAAAGGCTGTAAAAGTTTGAGCATGATAGCAACTTAGCTTTTTTTCTTATTCTCCTGGCGTTGATGTCGCGGTGTGGTCCATAGCTGTTGATTCGCCCAAGACAAAGTAAGCCGCGGTGGCATTTTGAAATCGACCATGGTTCGTTGGTAGAGATATTCACGATGCTTGGCGAGGCCGCCCTTGACAGGGTGAGGTTAAATCTGTTCATAGTTGTACCGATGACTGTTCCAGCCGGGATGTGATGATTGTCGCAAATCCATGCATTAATTAGCACGCTGGCCGCAAAATCCATGCATGTAATGGATTCATGCGATTAGCCTGGATCATACGTCCTTGCACCTGAAATCTTTGTATGCATGTGACGTCCATACTACATAGTAATAAGCTGGCAGTTCCAATCGCTTCTTTCCCTCTTTGATAACTTTTCTTGATTCATGTGCGACTCAATATAGAGCTAGCTGAGTTAGTGCATAATCTTTTATCAACTTGAACTGATCACTCGGTATTGGATTTCTGGTCGAATCGCTGACACCAGCAAAAACTGAGGCAAAATTAGGCTCTGGCTCTGCTGCTGAATTCCTTACGTACGGATGTTTGTTTGGGGATTTCCAGGCACATGAGTAGCCTGGGTGATGTGACGATGAGTCGCGGTGTTGCTGATCGTACGATGGCGATGTTGATGTCCAGCCCTGTGCGTCCCAGCAGTTCCATCGATGAGATTCATGCATAGAGTTTGAAACTGACACGTAGTGTTGTGCTGGGCTGGAGTTGGACCGCGAGCACGAAGTCGCGTGAATCTGGAAACCGTACGCGGCTCGAAGTCGTGATAAGCCGCAACGCAAGTCAAAGATTCTTTTTTCCTGCTGTCTTGGTATATCGTCCCTTGTTTGCTCTGCTTCTCTGTGTGAGTTGCTCCATACTAGCATACAACCAATAATTGGTGATTCGATTATTCCTTTCCTCCCTTGATCACTTCTTCTCGATCCGTGTAGGAGTCAAATACTGGTTGGTGTTGATCTTCAGGTGATAGGTAGCAACCGATATTTTACTTCTTTTTGAGTCGCACAGTCCGGTACGACAGTCCAATTCTGATCCAACTCGAAGTGCTTCATCTATTCTTTCTTCTTGGATAGCTTCTTGCGATGTGGAAGCCATACGCGGCTCGAAGTCGTAATGAGTCGCCAGTGATGGATTCGCGAACTCGCCTAGATACAAAACTCGCTGCAGTGCGTGAGCCGCTGACGGAGATCTAACCGTTGGAACTGTCTCAAATTTCTTGGAGGGCTTCGGGATTGTGTTCCGCAGGTTTCCACCGGAGGGATCTTCGAATTGATGTCTGAGTCGACCTCGGTAATTGTTTTACCGAGATCGCGCAGAGTTCCATCAGGTTTCAACAGAGCTTCAGAGTTTGAGTCAGCCACGGAGATCTAACCGTTGGAATTCGATGTGCTTTGAACAGATGCTGAGTGACTTGATTTCGCATCTTTCCACCGAAGGGATCGTCGATATGATTTCCGAGTCGCCGTCGGTGATGTCCGCAACACAGACGTTGCTGCTGTCCTGCAACCCGTGTGTGAGGGGCGTTGTCGAAGTTGAGCCCGGAATCCCGCGGTCGAATTTTTCCATGCTTTCTCCTCGAGCTTGAGCTAGATCTTGATGTAGATGTTCGACGATGAGATCCTCCGTCCCTGGCACAGATCCAGCACGGAACGTGACGCTCTTGACCGCAGGCCCCACGGTGGGCGCCAACTGTCGTGGGATTGTCACGCAGAGGTCATGGAGATGACTTCGTAGAGTTGGGGATTAAGCGATCGAGCGTCTCCGAGCTAAGGATCACAGGCACGAGGAAGACGATGTTTTTTACCCAGGTTCGGCCCCTCAATGTGAGGTAACGACCTACGTCCTGCCTATCCTAGATTGGTATTGATATGAATATGGTGTTACAAGGGGTTGGCGATCGAGGTGTCGAGTCGCCTCTCTCTGGATGTATGAGAGCTTTTTAGCTTGGCGTTCTAGGTCCTTGGAGTCCACCTTATAAAGACGGTGGCTCGCAAGGTTACAAGGAAACTTCTCTATCAAGGAAAGTATGAGCCGGAGTCCTACTTGGAGACTAATCATATGTCTTGTCTTCCAAGTCAAGTTATCTTCGAGCTTCTGGATCCTTCCTCATGATCTTGAGTCGGCCCATATTTGTGCAAGCCCAATAGTGTGCGACTGTGAATAAGTCGCGCTTTGCTTGAATAAGTCGCGGGATAATTATTTCCCCGACAGCCGGCAGCCTTCTTTCATCTCCCTCGGCGGTGGATTGTTCTTTGATATGGCTCTTCCACTTCGGGCAATTTTGAACCATCTCCCAAACATGCATGAACTTGTATGGTACATGAACTTGGCATCGACCAGCTACACAAACAAAGGCCAAGTCAAGTATGCATGTAAATATGATGGGTTACAAGTTAAGATGACCGGCTAACCTTGTCGACGTCGTTCTTGCCACTCTCGTCTCTCATCAAGATTTGCTCATTGCAAACGTGAAACTTGGTTGTGAGAGCCGAGCTGACGCCCGAACGAGTCTCAACCGATTTGGCATTGCAGTTAGGCAAATCTTCATGAGGAGGATACGATCTTCTTTCGGTGTAGTCCTTGTTTATGCGGCACGAATAGGCCGACTTCCTTTGGTTGGCGCCCTTCAAGTCGCACATGGTCACGTTCATCCACGACTCGGCCAACAACTTGTCCTCCTCCTCGGTCCAAGTCGGGCCTCTGTTTCCCGGCTTCCGAACGTCATCCTCCTCTTCATCGCCATCCTCTTCTTCGCCCTCCCCTTCCTGACCCTGGCCGTCATCCCCTTCGTCACCCTGGGAAAACTGATCTGTGTCGGTCTCGGCATAGGCACCAGCGGCGTAGGTTGTACCGTCGTTGATGATTGCAGTCATGACCTCGGCGACAGCATCCTACACCAATAAAAATCACAATTTGCATCCGACTATTAATGCACAATACAACAATTTGCATCCGGCCGCTCGCAATAACTGCGCCCAACAAACAATCGGCCAGGGAACACAATAAATGAGGGGAGATCAAGATTATAAATAGCAATCACCTGGTCGATTTGGTCGCCAAAGGGAAGGCCGCGGGAAGCAGTCGCATCACCGCTCGTGGAAGGTGTCCGCCGCAACGCCGGTGATACGTGCAAGGCACACGTTCGTTGGGAGACCCCAAGAGGAAGGTATGATGAGTGTTGCAGCAAGTTTCCCTCAGTATGAAACCGAGGTTATCGAACCAGTAGGAGATGAAAGACACTTCTGAAGGTGTCAACGGCGTCAGGAAAAAGTGGTGTTGATAGGAGATGGAAGTTTGCTGAACAGAGGTGCTTCTTCTCCCTGGCTATGGTGCCAGAAAGAGTGCTTGCGTCGAAAGGGTGGTCCTGACGGTGACTTGGAACCTGCACACAACACAACCAAAATACTTTGCCCCAACTTAGCAGTGAGGTTGTCAATCTCACCGGCTTGCTGAAAACTAAGGATTAGACGTATAGTGTGGAAAATGATGTTTGTTTGCAGAGAATGAAAGGAAACAGTGTTTGCAGTAGGTTGTATTATCAGTGTAAAAGAATGGACCGGGGTCCACAGTTCACTAGTGGTGTCTCTCCATAATAAATAACTAACATGTTGGGTAAACAAATTACAACTGGATAATTGACAAAATAGAGAAGTGCATAACGATGCATGTACAAGTCATGATGTCTACTATGAGATTTACTTGGGCATTACAACATGATTCATAGACCATAATCCAACTGCATCTATGACTAATAATCCACCTTCAGGTTAGCATACGCACCCCTTTCAGTATTAAGTTGCAAGCAACAGATTATTGCATTAAGTAAAGTGCATAATGTAAGCAATACAATTATGCTTAGACAAATCATCGCTGTTTTACCCCTAGTGGCAACAGCACATCCACAATCTTAGAGGTTGCTGTCACTCCCCCAGATTAAATGGAGACTGAACCCACTATCTAGCATAAATACTCCCTCTTGGAGTTACAAGCATCAACTTGGCCCGAGCATGTACTAGTAACGGAGAGCATGCAAGATCATAAATAACATACACAAGATATTTCAATAATTAACTTGACATAGTACTCAATATTCATCGGATCCCAGCAAACACAACATGTAGCATTACAATAATATGATCTTGATCATGATAGGCAGCTCACAAGATCTAAACATGATGGCACAAGAGGAGAATACATTCATCTAGCTACTGCTATAGACCCATAGTCTAGGGATGAACTACTCACGCATCACTCCGGAGACAGGCATGGCGATGTAGAGCCCTCCGGTGATGATTCCCCTCTCCGGCAGGGTGCCGGGAAGAGCTTCAGAACCCCCCGAGTTAGGGTTGACGGCGGCGGTGGCTCTGGAACTTTTCGTAGAATATGACTCGGGTATTTAGGTTTTCCCGAACAGATGAGTTTATAGGCGAAGGCGCAACGTCGGTGGACACCCGTGGGCCCCTCACCACGTCACGGCGCGGCAGAGGGTGGGGCCGCGCCGCCACGTGGTGAGGACGCCTCGGTGTCCTCTTCGTTTCTCTTCCGGACTCCGTGTACGTGACAGAAAAATAGGGACATGGGCTTTTGTTTCGTCCAATTCCGAGAATATTTTCAGAACAACTTTTCTGGAATACAAAAACAGCAGAAAACAGGAACTGGCACTGTGAAATCTTGTTAATAGGTTAGTCCCAGAAAATACATAAAAATGCTATAAAGTGTAAAAAAACATGTATAAATTGGTATAATATAAGCATGGAACATCAGAAATTGTGGATACGTTGGAGACGTATCAAGCATCCCCAAGCTTAGTTCTACTCGTCCTCGAGTAGGTAAAACGATAACAACAAAATAATTTCTGAGGTGGCATGCTACCACACAATCTTGATCAAATAATATTGCAAGGCTCATGTTATGAATGAAGTGACTCAAGGCAATGGTCTATAGTTTGCTAACAGATAGATAACAAGTAAACAACTGAATCATATAAGCAAAAACTTTTCATGAATAGTACTTTCAAGACAAGCATCAAAAAGTTTTGCATAAGAGTTAACCCATAAAGCAATAGATTCTAAGCAAAAGGCATTGACGCAACACATAGGAAGATTTAAGTTTCAGCAATTGCTTTCAACTTTCAACATGTATATCTCATGGATAATTGTCAACACAAAGAAATATAATAAGTGCAATAAGCAAGCATATAAGAATTGTTGCACACAAAGTTGACACTAGTGTTTGCTTCTGAGATAGAAAGAACTAGGTAAACTGACTCAACATAAAAGTAAAAGAAGGCCCTTCGCAGAGGGAAGTAGGATTGAATCATGTGCTAGAGCTTTTTAAGTTTTTGAAATCATATAGAGAGCATAAAAGTAAGTTTTTGAGAGGTGTTTGTTGTTGTCAACGAATAGCGGTGGGCACTCTATCCCCCTTGTCAACCAGACTTTCAAGAGCGGCTCCCATGAAAGACAGTATTTCTACCCAAGTGTAGATCATCCCTCTTGTTCTCTTTTGTTTACACATGCAGTTATTCACTGTTATTTACTGGTATCATTGCTTATCTGATTGGATCAGGGCAAAAATGTGAAGAGAATTAAGCAGTTAAAGTTGTAATTAATTGGGACCGAGCACCCCATTTGCCAGCTCTTTTTGCAAAATTATTGGATAAGCGGATGTATATACCACTAGTCCATTGGTGAAAGCCTGTCAAAAGTAAATGACAAGGTTGATGGAGAAAACTCCACATAACTTCCTCATGAGCTATAAAACATTGACACAAATAAGAGATAATAGCTTTTGAATAGTTTAAAGGTAGCACATTAAGTATTTACTTGGAATGGGAGGAAATACCACATAATAGGTAGTTATGGTGGACACAAATGGCATGGGTTTTGGCTCAAGGTTTGGATGCACGAGAAGCATTCCCTCTCAGGACAGAGTTTAGGCTAGCAAGGTTGTTTGAAGCAAACACAGGATATCAACTGGTACAACAAGACTTACATGAAAACATATTGCAAGCATTATAAGACTCTAAAATGTCTTCCTTGTTACTCAAACACTTTTATCAGAAAATATCTAGACCTTAGAGATACCAAACATGCAACCCAAACACAGGATATCAACTGGTACAACAAGACTTACATGAAAACATATTGCACGCATTATAAGACTCTACACTGTCTTCCTTGTTACTCAAACACTTTTACCAGAAAATATCTAGATCTTAGAGATACCAAACATACAAACCAAATTTCAACAAGCTCTACGGTAGTTCTTCACTAATAGGTTTTAACTACATGATGGAAGAGCTTAAACATGATCTACTTGAGAGCTCAAAACAATTGTCAAGCATCAAATTATCCAATACAATGATCTTCAAGAATACGTATGTCTTTTTCAATATACCATCTACCACATGTAGCATTTTATGTTTCCAACCAAACACCAATCAATTTATTTCAACACAAAACTCTCCAAATAATTTAACAACGAAACAAGAGAGTACTTCTCTACAAGAACTAACAACTCTGAGCAAGAGATGCATGAAAAACAGGAGCTAAAAGCATTGAAGTAGCTAGACAAGAATACTCAACAAATATAAGTGAAGAATACGAGTATCATATGAAAAAGCGGAGCGTGTCTCTCTCCCACACAAGAATGCTAGGATCCAATTTATTCAGAAAATGAAAATAACAAAGCAAAAATAAAAGCACACAGACGCTCCAAGTAAAGCACATAAGATGTGAAAGAATTAAAATATAGTTTCACTAGAAATGACCTGATAAGTTGTCGATGAAGAAGGGGATGCCCAGGCATCCCCAAGCTTAGACGCTTGAGTCTTCTTGAAATATGCTTGGGTGACCAACGGGGGCATCCCCAAGTTTAGACTTTTCACTCTTCTTGATCACATTATATCATTCTCCTCTCTTGATCCTTGAAAACTTCCTTCACACCAAACTCAGAGTAATACTTATTAGAGGGTTAGTGCATAATAAAAAATTCACATGTTCTGTAAGGACACAATCATCGCCAATACTTCTGAACATTAGATACAGCCACTGATGTTTTGTTGAGCAAAGAAATCCACTCAAACATAGTAAAAGAGAGAATGCAAAATAAAAGGCAGAATCTGTCAAAAACAGAACAATCCGTAAAGACAAAAATTTTTGAGGCACTTAAGTTGCTCAGATCAGAAAACTCAAAACTAATGAAAGTTGCGTACATATCTGAGGAACACGCACGAATTTTTGCAGAATTTTCAATTTTTCTGGACAGAAAAAATCTGTCCCTGTGCAGAAATCCAAATCTAGCATCAACTTTCTATTAGAGACTTTACTTGGTACAACAATGCGATAAAATAAAGATACAAAGGAGTTGTTACAGAAGTAAGCAAGATCCTTGACTCAAATAAAAGAAAAATTACAGAAATAAAACAATGGGTTGTCTCCCATAAGCGCTTTTCTTTAACGCCTTTCAGCTAGGCGCAGAAACTGAAAATCAAGTGTTTCCAAGTGAAGAACCATCCAAATCATCTAAGGCTTCCTCTGAGACACAACTTGTTTCAATAGGTACTTTAGGTATCCCTGAAGATGTTCCATTATGTAAGTCACCATTAATTGTACTAAAGGTTTTATCAGTTTTAAGCACATTAGGGGGTTTTGGTTTAGGCACCTTGGGAATATAAATGAACTTTTGCTCTTTCCCCATAAAATCTTTCTCCCTCTTAGATTTAAGAGAAGAAAAAGTCGAACTTAAAGTTTCCATAGCCTCCTCTAACTCACCAATCCTATGATTTTGAGTATCATGGGTGTTACTAGCCTCTAAAACAATGATTCTTTTATTGATACTTACTATTGATTCATTAACCCTGCTAATATTATCAAGAAAACTTGGCAAGTTTTTCTCCCTAGAATCCAACTTTTTAATAACATCTTCTAGAGTGATCTCAGTTCTATTACCTTTAGTAAGTGGTGGTATCCCTACCAAACTTTCAATTAAATTGCAAGCTTCCAAAGCAGGAGTATCCAGAAAATTACCCCCTGTAAGAGTGTCCAAAACATACCTATACCAACTAGTGATACCAACATAAAAATTCCTAAAAAGGATCAAGGTAGAATATTTTTTTTACATCTATGATGAGCATCACTTATCCTATACCAAGCATCTTTCAAACTTTCTCCCCCTTGTTGTCTAAACGAACAAACTTCAACTTCAGGACTACTCATTTAGCAAAAATAAGACAAAACCGAAATATAAAAATAAATGCAAGTAACTAATTTTTTGTGTTTTTGATAAAAAGAAGCAAACAAGACAAAATAAAAATAAACTAAGCAAGACAATAACAAAGTAAAGAGATTGGAAGTGAGAGACTCCCCTTGCAGAAGGCTTGACCTCCCTGGCAACGGCGCCAGAAAAAGTGCTTGAAACGTGCAAGGCACACGTTCGTTGGGAGACCCCAAGAGGAAGGTATGATGAGTGTAGCAGCAAGTTTTCCCTGAGTATGAAACCGAGGTTATCGAACCAGTAGGAGATGAAAGACACTTCCGAAGGTGTCAACGGCGTCAGGAAAAAGTGGTTGATGGGAGATGGAAGTTTGCTGAACAAAGGTGCTTCTTCTCCCTGGCAATGGTGCACCGAGGCGTCCTCACCACGTCACGGCGCGGCAGAGGGTGGGGCCGCGCCGCCACGTGGTGAGACGCCTCGGTGCTCCTCTTCGTTTCTCCTCCGGACTCCGTGTACGTGACAGAAAAATAGGACCTGGGCTTTTGTTTCGTTCAATTCCGAGAATATTTCCAGAACAACTTTCTGGAATACAAAAACAGCAGAAAACATGAACTGGCACTGTGGCATCTTGTTAATAGGTTAGTCCCAGAAAATGCATAAAAATTCTATAAAGTGTAAATAAAACATGTAGCAATTGGTATAATATAAGCATGGAACAGAAATTATGGATACGTTGGAGACGGATCAGCCGGCGATTCGCTGAACAGCGGCGCCGTGTTCAGATCGAGGGTCGGCTCTTCGGGGAAAGCCGCGACTGCTGCGTCTGGTAGCCGGAGGTTCCGTCGAAGAAGGCCGGGCAGACGGCGACCCGCGAAAGCCGCCGACGGATGCTGGGCTAGAGTTGCTTTGGCTCATGGCGATCAACATCTCGGCGGCGTTGTCGTTCGGCGACTGCTCAAGCACAGACTTGTCCTTCGCCTTGACTCGTCGTTGTTGCCAAAGCTGGGAAGCGGTTGCGCAGAGCTGGGCCTGGCTCAGCGTAGGATTGGCCGCCGAAAATGAAAGCTCATGCGGCTCCCGCTTCATCTGCTTCTTCTTCGACTGCGACGACGCCGGCGGCTTGCGCCCATTGGGTTTTGAGAGGCCGACGGGCTTTGGCGGCACGGTGGCGGAAGGCGAGGAGGTCGCGGCGGCGGCGCGAAGGTTTGGGAAATGGAGGGAAGATTGAGAATTTTGGCGCCGGGGCGGCAATGTAGAGGCAGGGGAATTGGCGCGGCGGTCTGTGCGTATGACGGGCGGGCCACCGCTGTCAGGGCCATGTCCGCCCCCATGTCCTGGGGTGCCGGACATAAAATCGCTCGGGGAGACTTTGGGGGTGCCGCTGGTGGCGGTTTTCGGTGTCTGGACCCCCAATGGACCCCCCGGTGGAGATGCTCTAAGCAAAACCTTGATGTGTACTCATTTCCCAGTAGTCGTGGTTATTAAATGAAAACAATCTCTAAAGTTGTGTTTTTCTGAAACCTTCATCCTAGTATTTGTTGTTACTTATTCCATCCGTTCCAAAACAAGTGGTGTGGTTTTAGTTCTTCCGAAATATGTGCCGTGGTTTTAGCTTAAATTTGAACTAAAACCACTGCACTTATTTGGGAACACAGGGAGGAGTACTCATCTAACAATCATGCAGTTTCAGCCCTGAGTATATTTTCGAACAAGTGTTCTACAATAGGATTTGAAAGGTTCAAACTTTTTATTTTATAGTCCTCATGAGAAATTCTCTGTTGTTTGTATAGCTGGCCAAACGGGCCGTGCTAAATGGGCTGGCACGAGCACGGGAGTAAAATGCCGTGCCGGTAGCGTGCCGTGCCGCGGCGTGCTCGTGTCGTGCCGTGCCGGGCCGCCCGGTTGGCCAGCTATAGTTGTTTGCATCTCACAAGGATTACCTTGTTTTCAGTGTTTGTAATGTGGTGACAATGCTTAAAATTGCATTTGTCTTACTTATTTCTGTCACGAGCTACAGAGATCAGGAAAAGCCCCTGGGGTTGGTCTGCTGCATGCTCCATTTGCTCTTTTGCCAATGTCATTTCCTAAATCTTACTGGGATCAGGCACTTGAGTTGGCCCCTCTTTTCAATGAGCTCGTTCACTGTGTGAGCCTGGATGGAGAGTTCTTGCAACAGACTTTGGCAAGGTTATTTTCTCAAGGAATTGAACCGAAAATCCTGTATGGTTCTTTGATTCGAATAATGTTAAGTCGATGTTTCTTTTTCAGGACAAAAGAGGTCGATCCATTCACAGGGAGGCTTTTGGATATCCACTCAAAGATGATGGAGTTAAACAAGAACGAGGTAACTCTATATCTGATTTTAGGTTCCCTTAACCAGCAAGAGTATATAAGGTTCCTGCTAATTCCGTCTGAAATAATCCTATATTAACTTGGGTAACTGAACAATGTTTGATAAATATTTAGGACATTCATTTGGTCTGACTAGGTCAGATTACATGGTGGATGGGGCAACTGACAAGCTTCTTCAAGTCGAGCTTAACACTATCTCCACATCATCCAATGGTCTCGCTTGCGGTGTATGTGAGCTTCACAGGTCAGATAACATATCAGAGTTCAGTTTCTAACAATTGTCACATGCATACATACACTGCCACAGCTATATTTTTGTGTTTCTTCTGAATCACTTGATGACAAGAACAAATAAGCATGGAATGTGCAGAAATCTGATCAGACACCATGAGAGGGAACTTGGTTTGGATCCAAACAGTGTTGTTGGAAACTCTGCTATCGCTCAGCACGCTGAAGCATTAGCCACTGCATGGGCAGAGTACAACTCGCAAAGGTTTGTGTCATTTGACGCACATATATATGTCCTCAGAATTTTATATTAACTAAAGTTTTCTTGATTCAGTGCAGTAGTTCTACTCGTTGTTCAAGCAGAAGAAAGGTACATGTATGACCAGTATTGGATCACGGTGGCATTGAGAGAGATATATCCTTCGGTATATGCCAAGGAACGTTGTAGCTTCTTCACAATGATAATGCAAGTTGTTTTAATATGAAATGATAATGCAACTTGTTCAATCATGTACTATGTTTTTCCTTAACTTCTATTTCACGTACGGGGTGACGACTATCCGTAAAACGATGGCAGAAATAGAAGCAGAAGGGGAGGTTCGTCCTGATGGGACACTCATGGTGTAAGGTTCTTCTTCAAGAATGTTACTTGCCTTGTCACCAATGGATGACTCAGGAACATCTAACTTTGTTTGTTTATCATTCAGAAATGGATGCCCGGTAGCTGTTGCTTACTTCAGGGCAGGCTACTCACCCGACGATTACAATTTCTGAAGCAGTATGTCTATCATTTCCGCCAGTGTCGGGGGCTGCCCCCGGGTAGGGCAAAGATGTGGTATTATGGATGATAAAGAGCTGGCCGGGTCAGTGTCTAGCCGGGTCACTTGGGCCGGATCTCCTGGGAGAGTCGGTTAGCTCTCGATCAAGCTGGAGTGCGGAAAGAGGTCAAGGAGGATCCGGTAAAGTCAAGCCGGATCGGATTAAAGAGTACCGGTTAAATTAGCCGGGTTGGTCAGGAAGGATCCGGATAAGGTAATCCGGATATTGCACAAGGGCCAAGAATTGTCAGTAAGGTCACGAGTCCTGCAGTTCTACTGACCGGGGCGCAGAGGACAGCGAGGTCGAGCCACGGGTTTCCCGGATCGCAAGGCCCTAGGCGCTGACTCGGCCAATTCGGGAAAGGGGCTATGGCCTAGACCCGGTGGGCTACGCCTGCCATTGCCTGAAGAGGCAAGATAGGCCTGCTGGGACTTGACAGCCAGGTCAAGCCACGGGATTCCTGGGAGCGCAGCGACCTAGGAGCTGACTCGGCCAATTCGGGAAAGAGGATGTGACCTAGACCCGATGGGCTACAGCTGCCATTGCCCGAAGGGGCAAGATAGGCCTGACAGTCCGGCCGTTGGATTGACAGGGGGCAGAGGCTTGTCCTTTTCCTCTTGGCAATGCCATTGTCTCATGGAGCCAGGGGCAAAAAGGTAATCCGGTTAGTGTATAAGTAAGCTACATCCTCCAGTGCGAGGGACGACGAAGGAGAAGCTCATTTCCCCCCTTGTCCATCTTCTTCTGAGCTTTCACCATTGTTCTTCATACAGCTCAAGGAGCACTCTGTACTTGTAAACACTTGAGATATAAAGAGAGTAGGCTAGTGCTGCAGTAGGGGTGTTACCTCCACAAGAGGGCCCCGAAGCAGGGTACATCGTGGTGTTCTTTGCTTCTTCTTGGTTTTGTTGTTCTTGTTGTTCTGTGAGTTCTTGGTTGTTCTTCATGCGTGCTTCGTGAGCGCGCAAACCCTCCCCGGATCCCCCAACGTCCTAGCGAGCCCACAACTTAAGCCATCCTATGGCATCTGCCGTGACACCACCACGACAGTTGGCGCCCACCGTGGGGCGCAGTGGCGTTGGCTGGGGTTTCCTTCCGGACGGGCTCCGTCACTGGCTCCGGCGAGCGGGTCCTCTCTGGGCTCGTTTGCAAGATCGGCAAGTTCAACTTCATCAGCGACAACGCGGGGTGCTTCGCCAACAAGCCCTTCCCCGCTGACGGCTTCCTCATGACGCTCGGCAGCTTCGTCACCTACGTCGCCACCGAGCCTGTCCGCGAGTACCCGGCGCAGGTGCTCGTGGCTGAGGATCCTCCCTCTTTCCGCGCAGCTCTCGGACGGCGTAGCGCTCGCCCCGGGAGTAGCGTGGAGGTAATGGTGGTTGGAACAAGTGCTGCGGCTGGCAAAGGAGATGCCAGCAAGAGCATGCCCGAGGAGCTGGCCACGCCAGTTGATCTGGTTGACAAGCCGACTCGGACGGCCAAGTTCCCAAAGGAGAAACCGGATCCGGTTGGCCCGCTTGGCATGTCAAGTAGGGAGGCTCCCTTGAGGATGTCCTGGAGAAGTTATCTCGGCCAGTGGCACCTGGGGCAAATGTAGAGCTTACTGTAGCTCAGCTAGAGGCAGAGCGCCTGAGGTTGCAAAAAGAAGCCCGGTTAGTGGTGGAGTCTAGGCAAGCCTTTGATAGAGATATGAGAGAGTACAATGCTGCCAATGGTATCACTGATGGCTTTACTCCTGTAGTGCATCGCTCGCGCAAGAAAGCCGAGTTGCGTAACCGGGTAAGGACCTCAATGACGAGTTAGCTAGAGCTGCAGGATCGAGCTCAAGTAAGGCTACTAGTCATAGATCTGGCACAGGCAAGCCGGTGTATAGCTCCCCGGCTAAGAATCTTAGGGCTGCAGCGGCAGCGCGAGCCGAGTTGAGTACACTAACCGGGGACGCTTGGCGAAGGCAGGCAGAGAGAGTCAATGAGCTAGTAGATGTGTGTAACCGGCAGAATGAGGCTTACCGGAAAGCTAATCCGGATGCAGGTGTTTCTCGGGTAGTAGTGTCGGTTAAGGCTGTTAGCCAGAGATCCAAGGGGCAGGCGTCATCCCCGCACGTCGGAGTTGACCGGGCCCAGAGCGTGAACTCGGGTAAGAGCAAGCAGCTGCAGACCTATGATGCTGAATATGCCGGCAAGCAGCTAGCCGCTCAAGGAAGAGGTGGCCAAAGCAGAAACAGTGGTGGACAAGGCTACCCGGGAGCTGGAAGGGGCAATTCGGCTGGCCGAGGTCAACCACCTCGTCCTCCGGGGCAGCAAGTGATTGTGCGAGCGCAACAGCAAGATGGTGGCCAGGCGGGCTACCGCTATGATGACGGAAATTCGGCTATGGCGCGAGCCGGATACCAGACGTATGATAATGCACTTGCATCAAGACTGGGACCTCGGGCATTGGATCCGGATGATCAGCGTCTCAAGTTGGATAGAATTTACCAGTCCGAGAAGCTAGAAGAGCAAGGCCCACCGGGTCCTCCATGCTTTGGACCTCGGATCATGAACGAGCCGAGCGTGCCGTTGTTTCAGCTTGGCCGAAGCACAAAGCCGTATAATGGCAGCACAAAGCCACAGGATTGGCTGATAGACTATGTATCATCAGTGCACATTGCGGGGGGCAATCGCCGATGGGCGGTCCGGTATCTCCCGCACATGTTGGAAGGGCCAGCCCGGATTTGGCTGAATAACTTACCACCGGGTAGTATCAACTCTTGGGTGGACTTGGAGGAGGCATTTTACAGTAATTTCTCCAGCACCTACAAGAGGCCTAACCGACCTCAGCTCCTGGCTGCGTGCAAGCAGGAAGAACGGGAAACAGACCGAGAATTCTTACTCGGTGGAGCAACATTCGCAACTCTTGCGAAGGTGTCGTGGAGGAGCAGGCATTTCTTGGTTTGCGCAGGGTTGCCGACATGGCACCCCGCTCTGGCAGAAGCTCCAGAGGGATATGCCCAAGACACTGGCGGAAACGATCCGGATAGCAGATACGTATGCTCTTGGTGATCCGACACAGCCAGCATTGGATGCAGTGGGAACAAGCAGGAGGCAACCGGTTAACAACCGAGTAGGACCATTGAGGCCCAGTGACCGACATGAATTCGGTTACAAAAGAAGAGATCCGGATTATAGATACGGTTCAGATCAGGTTGCTGCAGTGAATATGGACCATCCTGGAGCAGGAGATGGTCAGAGACAAAAGACAGAGGGTCCAGCTTGGAGGCCGAATCAAGGTGCTTGGCCGAAGAAAGTATGGGAGGGATCAAGTCCTCCTCTAACTTTTGAGTCAAGATTAGACGGGCCTTGCTGTTATCACACTACAGACCCACGCAAGCCGGCCAATCATTCAACTCGGAATTGTAGCTGGCATCATCGCATTCAGGCGGAGGGTCAAGAGGACCACCTCAGAGAGGTGCTCCTAGACCGAATTTCAGGCCGAATATGCCTTTAACCGGAGCCAATACAATCCCGGTGAACGCAGGAGCTCCAAGACCGGCAGCCACAAAGCCGGTTAACCTGGTAAACATGGGAGGCAACGACAACGGTGCTGGTCCGAGTCGGCAAGGTGGATACCCCGGTAATGAGTACAAGGAGGCTCATCAAAGTTATGTGGTTTTTGTGACCGAGCCAACTGACAAGAAAAGTCAGCTGCGAAGGGCGAAGGAGGTGAATGCAGTCATGCCAGCAGTCCCAAAATACCTGAATTGGTCCGAGCAGGAGATCACTTGGAGCAGGGCTGATAACCCCAGAATTATGCCAAGTCCAGGAAACTATGCACTGGTGGTGGATCCGACTTTGGTTGGACCCAAGCTTAACGTGAGGTTTAGCCGAGTCTTGATTGACAATGGCAGTGCCATAAACATCATGTATCGGGACACAATGGTCAAGTTGGGTATTTCGCCGAATCAGTTGCAGCAGAGCAGTTGTACCTTCCATGGTATAGTACCCGGGGTGTCTTGTTCCCCAATGGGTAAGATCTGGGTAGATGTGCTGTTTGGTACCAAGGACAATCACCGGCTTGAGAGTCTCGAATTCGAGGTGGTAGATTTGGAGAGCCCATACCATGCTCTGCTCGGCGGCCTTTAGCCAAGTTCATGATATCCACTCATGTGGCCTACCTCAAGATGAAGATGCCTGGCCCGAATGGTATTATCACTGTTGCGGGAGATTACAAAAAGGCCATACAGTGTGCCACGATCGGTTCCACCTTAGCCGAATCATTGGTGATCCAAGCTGAGAAGAGCAAGATGCATGAGGTGGTGGCAATGGCGAAGTCAGCTCAGCTCGGTGTGCTGGCTATGACCAATCCGGATGGAGGTGCAACATTTGAGATGCCCAAGGAAACAAAGAAGATCCCATTGACCCGGAGAACCCGGAGCGCATGGCCATCATTGGTGCCGGTTGGATGAGAAATAGGAAAGCGCGCTCTGTCACTTCCTCCGTGAGAATCGGGATATCTTTGCATGGTCGGCTAAGGACCTGCCTGGTGTTCCGAGGGAGTTGGCAGAGCACTCTTTATTTGTCAGGCCGGATGTAAAACCGGTGAGGCAACCGACTCGGCGTCTCTCAGATGATCGAAGAAAAGTGGTGCTGGATGAGCTGGCTAAGTTGCTTGCAGCCGGATTCATTATGGAGGTGTTGCATCCAGACTGGATATCCAATCCGGTTCTGGTAGAGAAGAAGGACGAACCAGCGGTGGTCAAGGTGTGGCGCATGTGCATCGACTTCACCAACCTAAACAAGGCGTGCCCGAAGGATCCGTTTCCTTTACCTCGGATTGATCAAGTGATCGATTCTACTGCTGGGTGTGAGTTGTTGTCTTTTATTGATGCGTACTCTGGTTTTCACCAGATACCACTGAACCCTAAAGATCAAATAAAGACTGCTTTTATTACCCCGTACGGGGCGTATTGCTATCGTGTCATGTGTTTCGGTTTGAGAAATGCCGGTGCAACTTATCAGAGATGTATGCAGAAATGCTTACACTCCCAAATGGGCAAGAATGTGCAGGTGTATGTCGATGATATCGTCATCAAAACTAAAGAAAAACACACTCTCCTCGAGGATCTCGAGGAAACATTTGTGAACTTGAGAAAATATCGGTTGAAATTGAATCCGGATAAATGCACCTTTGGTGTCCCGGCTGGAAAGTTGCTCGGTTTCCTTGTATCGAGCCGAGGTATTGAGGTGAATCCGGCTAAGATCCGAGCCATAGAAAGAATGAAATTGCCTAAATGTCTAAAAGATGTACAAAAATTCACCGGGTGTTTAGCCTCGTTGAGTCGGTTTGTGAGTCGGCTAGGAGAAAAAGCCTTGCCCTTGTATCAGTGATGAAAAAGAGCACCGGGTTCACGTGGACCCCGCAGGCAGATTCGGCTTTCAATGAATTAAAAAAGATGTTGTCCACTGCACCAATTCTGGCGTCACCTTTGCCGAATGAGCCAATGCTACTTTACATTGCGGCCACTAACCGGGTCGTAAGTGTGGTCATAGTGGTAGAGCGAGAAGAGGAGGGTAAATCCGTGCAGAGACCGGTGTACTATTTAAGTGAGGTGATCTCAACCTCAAAGCAAAATTATCCTCACTACCAGAAGATGACATACGGTGTATACCTGGCGGCCAAGAAGTTGAAACATTATTTCCAAGAGCACCCGATTACCGTGGTATGTGAAGCTCCAATCGCGGAGATCATTGGGTGCAAAGATGCGACTGGCCGGGTTGCCAAGTGGGCAATAGAAGTATCTCCTTACACCCCGCATTATGAGAGAAGGGATGCTATCAAGTCTCAGGCTTTACCATTTCCTTTGTGACTGGGCCGAGATGCAGTATGAGCCACCCAAGCCGGATTACAATTACTGGAAGTTGCACTTTGATGGCTCCAAAACCAAAATCGGATTAGGTGCTGGGGTGGTACTCACGTCACCAAGCAAGATCAGTTGCGATATGTGTTGCAGATTCATTTCTCAGCCTCAAACAATGTGGCCGAATATGAGGCACTGATCCATGGGCTTAATGTGGCTAGGGATATCGGCATCCGCCGAATAGAATGTTTTGGTGATTCGGATTTAGTGGTGCAGCAGTCTTCTGGAAATTGGGATGCTCTTGATGCCAATATGGCACTGTATCGGTTTCATGTCCAGAAAATTTCAGGATTTTTTGAAGGCTGCGAGTACAAGCACATACCTCGGTTGGAGAACGAAGCTGCTGATGTCCTGTCAAAACTCGGGTCGTCTAGGGATGCAATTCCACCCGGAATATCCTTGAATCACCTAAGGGTCCCTTCAATCAAACCTTCGCCTGATTCCGAGTCAATTTTTATCCCAAAGCAAGAATCTGAGGCTGTCCCTATGAATGTTGATGTCGGGTACATTGGGGAAGACCCGGGGACTGCATGGCGAGACCCGGGGACTGCTAACCGGATCTTAGGAAAGAGGAGCAGAGAAGAAGGTGGTGCTAACCGAATCTTAGGGAATGGGCAGAAGCTGATAGAAGAAATAATGGCGGCCGAACCAGTGGAGATAGATGAGCACTTATTCCCTTTGCATCCAGTACCGGAATGGGCTGAAGAAATCATGAAGTTCATGTCGGAGGGGAGTTTGCCAAATGATGAAACCGAAGCTAGGCGAGTGCAGAGGAGGTCCAAGGCTTACACCATCATCAACAAGGAGTTATACAAGAGGAGTGCAACCGAGGTGCTACAGCGTTGTGTGGAGCCAGCCGAGGGCAAGGAGATGCTCCTGGAGATACATCAAGGAGAATGTGGACATCATTGCAGCACAGAGCCCTGGTGGCTAAGGTGTTCCGGCATGGATTTTACTGGCCCACTGCTCACGCGGATGCAGAGGACATAGTCCGAAAATGTGAAGGATGCCAAAGGTTTGCCAAGCAGACACACTTACCCGCATCGGCGCTCAAAACAATTCCTATCACTTGGCCGTTTGCTGTGTGGTGTTTAGATATGGTGGGAGATTTCAAGCCGGCTAGGGGTAACATGACACATATGCTGGTGATGGTGGATAAGTTCACCAAGTGGATAGAGGTGAAACCAATCCGGAAGGTAGATGGTCGTTCGGCTGTACTTTCCTGAAAGAAATTATTTTGAGATACGGATACCCTCATAGCATCATCTCGGATAACGGCACAAACTTTGCTGTCGGAGAGTTTGCTCGGTTTTGCATGGATAAGGGAATCCGGCTAGATATAGCCTCGGTGGCACATCCGGAGTCTAATGGGCAAGTGGAAAGATCAAATGCCCTGGTGTTGGCCGGCATCAAGGCTCGTCTCATTGAACCATTGCTGAAAACTCCGGGATGCTGGATAGACGAGATACCATCAGTACTGTGGGGTCTAAGGACCACGCCGAATCGGTCAACTGGCTATACGCCATTTTTTCTGGTTTATGGGGCAGAAGCTGTGCTACCCACTGACATAGAACATGATGCACCAAGGGTGGCAATGTATACTGAAACCGAGGCAAAAGAGGCCCGGGAAGATGCAGTGGATCTGCTAGAGGAAGCAAGAGAATTGGCCCTATCTCGGACAGCAATATACCAGCAGAATCTCCGACGATATCATAGTCGAAAGATCAGCCCTCGAGTGTTTCATGAGGGAGATCTTGTACTAAGGCTGGTGCAGCGCAGCAAAGGCCGACACAAGTTGTCACCTCCATGGGAGGGACCATTCATTGTGAGCAGGGCTATGCACAATGACTCGTACTACCTTGTAGATGCACAGGAACCAAGGAAGGATGGCCTGGATAGACCCGGACAAGAAACTAAGAGACCCTGGAATGTAGCTCTGCTTCGACCCTTTTACTCCTAAGGGGCGCAATGTATGTATTTCAGTTTATCATAAATAAAATTGCAGCAATCCGAGTCTGGACTCGGGGACTGCTTCGTCCTTATGCATGTGTTTTTATTACTGTTTTGTCCATACGTTCATGTGTCGAATTGCTTTGAACCTCGTCCCAAAATTCAAGTAATGTATGCTGTGTTGTTGATCTCGTGACTCGACTGACAAACACCAAAATGGTAGTCAAGAGCAGAGATGAGGAATATGGGAAACATGAAAATGGACTCGGGGACTCGGTCCAAAACCGATTCGGCAGATGTCGTTTACTAACCCCTGTTATTTATTTTTTGTTTATGTTAGATGATTCTAAACCATAACTCGCATGTTTCAAGTATTGTATGCTATGATTCCTATCTTGTGACTCGACTGTCAAACACCTAAAAGGTAGACAAGAGCAAAGATTCGGCAAAAATAGTAAACAAGAAAACAGACTCGGGGACTCGGTTTAAAATGATCCAACATAAACCTCGTCCGGATCGCATTAAGCTAAATAAGAGTAGTCTCGGAAGAACTTAAATTGTTTATTACATCTGCTCCCGGCATACCGGGGATTTAACGTTTTTTCACTGAGTCACTTCAGGAAGCGCAGACTTGGTTGTAGCGGGTTCGGTTACACAGCTTCGGTTGCAGGAGCCTCGGGCGCGCGAGCTTCGGTTGGGGTAGATTCGGTTGCAGGGGGTTCCGTCGCTGGAATGGACTCAGAAGATGGAGGAACTTCAGGGTAACCTTGCGTGGAGAGCTTGAAGGCTGGGCAGATTCGGAAGTATCCGGATCAGCTGAAGCTTGTTTGGTAATCTCTGCCGAATCAGTTGCTGGTATCTCCGAAGTCTGGGCCGGAGTTGCTTCGGTATCTTAGCCGAGTCAGAGGCTGGGATCTTGATGGACTTGATAGGAGCAGTTCGGCAGAGTTAGCCGAATCATCAGACTCGCCCTCAGAATCGGCATATTCTTCAGCGGAGGCATCGTCCGATTCCTCTTCTTCAGTCTCTTCCCCGTCAGTGTAGACCGGAGCCTCCAGATCAAGATGTTTGGTGTTTGCAAATTCCGCCATAAAGTTGGCAGCCTCCTCGCGGATCTTGATCCGGTCAGGATCTTTAGCCCATGAAGAACCCTCGCGAAGGGAGCGCACTCTGGCGAGATCGATTAGTTCATACCAAGACAATGAGATCAAGGCGGCATCAGCACCGGCACGGGCAGATGAAGATCTCCATTGCTGTAACCGGCTCTTCGTTTGATCCAGATCTTTGATTAGCTCCTCCGCAGACCGGACTTGCCGAGATTCAGGAAATAAGATTCGGTGAGCCTTGAGGCTTGCATTGAGCAGATCAATGTGGGAATCCTTCAAAGGGGCAATCCGAGCCTTGAGTGCAGTAATGTGATCTTCAATGTCCCATGTCTCTGGTAAGGGAGCACCGGTTAATTTGGCTCTCTCAGCTCGGGCGTCTCTCACAGCTTTGGCGGCTTGAAGCCGGATGCTGGTAAACTCTCCTACAAACAAATAAGCTAATACCGAGTTAAGCGAGAAGGAACACAAAAATATGTCGGATAAGAGCAGAAGGAAAAGAAGAGATTCGGCAAAACTTACGGTCCATGTCATCATTGAGGCTTGCAAGTCCGACAGCCATTTCGCACTGGCTGCTTTGTGAGCACTCAATTCTTCTTTCGCCGCTTTGACTTCGGCTTCAGATTCGGCAATGGCCGTTTGAATTTGCTTGTCCAGTTTGGCCCGCTCCGCAAGTCCGGCTTTGCAAACATCTCGCTCCTTCTGGATAGTGTCTTTTTCATTCCGCAGCGCATCCCGCTCTCCTTTGACCTTCTCCTTCACTTTTTCAACCCGGTTAAGCTCTCGCTGGAGCCGAGCCACCTCTGACTTTTGCTCCTCTAAAGCGCGCTTCTGCTCTTCTTCTTTATTGTCCATTTCAAGACAGAGCCCATCAAAGGAAGTTTGGAGCTTCTGGTGCTGATGGGCGAGCTGCTTAAAGAGCTTGCTGCGAGCGGTCATGGTTTCCTGAAAGAAAACATGCAAATGGCGTCAAAAGAATCTCGGGGACTGGCCCGAGATTAACCGAATCAGTTGGAAAAGAGACTCGGGGACTGGAAGTCCCACGGTTTCCTTGGTTAAGACAACATTCATGATCAAGTTTTATAGATTCAAGCCGAATGACTTTCTTACTCGGAGGAGTATCAGTCGTTCGACCCGAATCTCGGGGACTGGGAATAGTGCAGATTGATAATGATAAAGTAAAAGCAGATTCGGTAAAGTTACCTCAAGACCCGGTTAGCTTCAACAACCGAGGTCTGCACGGAGTGTAGAGATTGAAACATCCGACTAGGCCCAGCCGGATGTGGCGCTGAAGTAGAGAAGTCTTTGGCGAGGTCAGCATCATTCCAAGCTTCAATGAATTGCTTGGCGGACTCGAGCTTATCGCTGCTCGGAGGGCGGGGATTCGACAGGGCCTGGCCGAATCGAATCGCTGATGGGGCGGCAGGAACTTTCTTGCTAGCAGCCACCTGCTTATCCGAGGTGGTTGGAGTTGTGCCAGGGCACCTTGAGTCGGCTTGGGTGGAGGTGACGCACCCGGGTCTGCTTCGGATGTTGCTCCTTTTGCTGCTTCTCGGAAATTTGTTGTTGCTGTTGCTGCTTCTGCTTTTTCTTCTTCTGCTGCTCTTGATTCAGCAGGGCTTGAGCTGCGGTGTAGGGCGAGAATCCGGCTTAGGCAAGGGCTGAGCCGATGTCTTAGCCTTTTCCTTCTCCAGCTCCTTCAGAGGGCGTGGCCAAGTTGAGTCTCGGATAGGAACCAGGGTTTCCTCACTCTCCAAGTCAATAACTGGCTCTGATACGGGAGTCGGTGGGGAATATTGGCAGTTGTAGTACGCTGGAGAGTACCGCCCTCAGGAGACTGGTTCTCCATAGCCGAATCCAGTGGAGGAATGGGAGAAGAAATGGATGAGTGAGTTTGCTCGGTGACGATGACGTCACTACATAAAACAAAGTGAACAGTTAATCCGGATGAAGATGACTCGGTTAGTAAAGGAAGAAAGCAAATGAAGCTAAGTTGGCATTACCCCTTCGTGGTAGGCATGGGCTTGAGCCGATTCGCTTGGAGCCAGCCTTCTTGATTCTTTTGCTTTAGGGGCATCAGATCCGGGCGCATCAGCGCGTTTCCGAGATGTCCCTTGAGTATCTTTTGGCTGGAACACAAGGTGGTGACCATGAAATCGGAATAGCATCATGGGATCTAGATCCGGCAATCATCATCCTCATCTTCGTTGTGAATAGTTGTTTGCTTACCCTTGCGGATTGGCTTGGCGCGCGGAATCGGCAGATAGTCATCCGTATCCGCATCCTCTTCGCCCTCGCGCAACGGGCTGCGATCCGCTCCCCATACTTTGGTGGAGAGATCTCCATCTTCAGTAGCTTGGCGGTCAAACAGCTACATAAGAGTCAAGGTAAATCCGGATTAGTCCGATGGCATTTTGATGAAGTATGGATGAATTCGGAAGATGGTGAACGAACCTGTGGTGGAAGTGCATTCCGGTGAAACGGCTTTACGCCCCACCGCCACTTATCCGACATCTCCGTATAGGCAATCGCATTTACTCGTCTCCTGATGGAAGCTCGGTTAAGGTCATGCTTGCTGATCCGGGTAGGATCTAGCAGACCACTCATGTGGCATATCTTGTGTTCACGTCTTTGAAGAGGATTGACCCGGCGGGAGATAAAGGTCCGGAGGAGATCGTCCGAATCCAGGCCCTTCTCCACAAGGTCCTCCAGAGTTTCATGTATTGTCTGGAGCTCTGCAATAGTTTCAGCCGGATTATATCCGAAGTTTAATTCGGCTGTGGGTGGCTCGATCTTGAACTCGGGCAGATTGAGGGCATCATGGCCTTCAGCACTCTTCACATAAAGAAAGTCCTTTGCCACTTCTGACAGTGTCTAGGCCAGTGATACGGGGAAAGATGGATCCCGTCCTCGGCGTAATGCTAACCGAACCACAAGCAGTCATCAGCTTCGGCTTGGTGCCTGGAATAGTCTGCTTGCGGAGGTGAAAATACTTTGCCCATATATCGACAGTCGGCCAGACACCGAGATAGCCCTCGCAAAAGGAAGTAAAGGCCGATAGAGAAACGAAGGCATTAGCCGGGAGGTGATGAGGCTGTAAGCCAAAGAAATCTAGGAAAGCCCGGAAGAAATCACTCGCCGGCAATCCGAATCCGCGCTCAAAGTGCGCTAGAAACACCACACCACGTTCACCAGGTTCGGTGACCGGTGCGAGTTCCTTCCCCGGTTTGCGGCATATAACTTGAGAGGTTATACGCCGGGTGCTTAATAGCCATTCCAGATCGTCCTTTGTCACATCAGAACCCTCCCACTGCCGGGAGGAAGCTTCGCCATATCCGGATCGATCCTGCAAGAAGTCGGGTAGGGCCGAGTCAGAATGAATCGGATAATGGTATAATCGAACCAGATCTAAAGTGATTCGGCTAAGATTATCCCGGATGAAACTAGCCGGGTTCAGCAGAGAAGGTGATTCGGATGGCAATCACAAACACCTTCCGCAAAAGTCTAGGGTTACACAAGATCTACCGCGGCAGTAAAAAAGAAAGGAAATCACGAGTAAAAATGTGATTGAACTGCTCATACGGTGGCAAGCAAAACTAGGGCAATCTAGTGCAAAATCTAGAAAGGAGATCTACTGGATGCACTGAGGCTTGGCGATGGACTAATATGCGGATGAATCTACAAAAAACAGGCGTGAGTTCCCCGTGGAATGAACTTGCTCGCGGTGGCCATGAACGGAAGAAAAAGAACTTACGGGTATGGCGCGGCGAGGAAGGAGCCCAGTGGAGAAACGGCGGTGCAGGGCGCAGTGCGCGGCTCCGGCGAGTCTTCTCAGTGTTGAGGACGTCTCCGGCGCGGCAAGGTTGCGAGGGCGAGATTGCGGCGGCGGCAGTGGCGCAGATGGAGGTTTTCGGAGTGGGGAACGAGCGGAGAAGAAGAGAAACCCCCGCACCCCTATTTATAGTGCTAAGTGGTAACTGACGCACTACTGCGCAGTTTTCGGGGCGTCGCAGGATAACTGCGCCCTGGAACTTTGTGGTCTCCGCTGTGACCGTGTATTTCAGACACATGGTGGGTCACAGAATGGGAAGCGGTCGTACGGATCAAATGTGCCTGTCAGCGAAGAATTCGAGGAGACACGGTCATTTGGTCAAATACACTCAAGTGCCCGGTGGATCCGGATATTGTGCTGACATTGGCATGTCAAATCAAAGACCCGGATAACACGGCTTTGCGCAGAGATTTCCGGCCAAAGTGTCCCGGGAAATTCGGAGACAAGTTTATGTGATTCGGTTAGTAGTGCTTGTTTTTAACCTGCTACGGTTCTTCAGCCGAGGCTGTAGAACCGCACCAGCTTCGGGGACTACTGTCGGGGGGCTGCCCCCGGGTAGGGCAAAGATGTGGTATTATGGATGATAAAGAGCTGGCCGGGTCAGTGTCTAGCCGGGTCACTTGGGCCGGATCTCCTGGGAGAGTCGGTTAGCTCTCGATCAAGCTGGAGTGCGGAAAGAGGTCAAGGAGGATCCGGTAAAGTCAAGCCGGATCGGATTAAAGAGTACCGGTTAAATTAGCCGGGTTGGTCAGGAAGGATCCGGATAAGGTAATCCGGATATTGCACAAGGGCCAAGAATTGTCAGTAAGGTCACGAGTCCTGCAGTTCTACTGACCGGGGCGCAGAGGACAGCGAGGTCGAGCCACGGGTTTCCCGGATCGCAAGGCCCTAGGCGCTGACTCGGCCAATTCGGGAAAGGGGCTATGGCCTAGACCCGGTGGGCTACGCCTGCCATTGCCTGAAGAGGCAAGATAGGCCTGCTGGGACTTGACAGCCAGGTCAAGCCACGGGATTCCTGGGAGCGCAGCACCTAGGAGCTGACTCGGCCAATTCGGGAAAGAGGATGTGACCTAGACCCGATGGGCTACAGCTGCCATTGCCCGAAGGGGCAAGATAGGCCTGACAGTCCGGCCGTTGGATTGACAGGGGGCAGAGGCTTGTCCTTTTCCTCTTGGCAATGCCATTGTCTCATGGAGCCAGGGGCAAAAAGGTAATCCGGTTAGTGTATAAGTAAGCTACCATCCTCCAGTGCAGGGACGACGAAGGAAAGCATCATTTCCCCCCTTGTCCATCTTCTCTAGAGCTTTCACCATTGTTCTTCATACAGCTCAAGGAGCACTCTGTACTTGTAAACACTTGAGATATAAAGAGAGTAGGCTAGTGCTGCAGTAGGGGTGTTACCTCCACAAGAGGGCCCCGAAGCAGGGTACATCGTGGTGTTCTTTGGTTCTTCTTGGTTTTGTTTGTTCTTGCTTGTTCGAGTTCTTGGTTGTTCTTCATGCGTGCTTCGTGAGCGCGCAAACCCTCCCCGGATCCCCCAACGTCCTAGCGAGCCCACAACTTAAGCCATCCTATGGCATCTGCCGTGACACCACCACGACAGCCAGAGAACTTCCTTTGCTTAATTATTAGATATTTTTATTCAGAATTTAGCTTCTGCTAATCTTTTGATGGTTTGAGGTTCTGTTTTGTGTCAGTATTTTGTTGGGATAAACATGGATGTAACTTAAGCATCGCTATATATAGTCCAGTACTGTTTACTGTACCTCAACAGATAAACTATCCAAGTATCCATTATTAAGAAA